>CAUYQV010000063.1:0-11375 GCA_963574575.1 Galagoides demidoff
CTCCTGGGCTCAAGCGAGTCTCCTGCCTCTGCCTCCCAAGTAGCTGGGACCACAGGCGCCCGCCACAACGCCTGGCCATTTTTTGGTTGCAGCCATCATTGTTGTTTGGCGGGCCCGGGCTGGGGATTCGAACCTGCCACCTTAGGTATACGTGGCTGCCGCCTTAGCCGATTGAGCCACAGGCACCGAGCCTGTTTTTTTAAATCTCAACTGAGCTCTCAGTATCTGGGGAGGGCCTGTGAGTTTGTTTTTGGTTTTGTTTTTACAGTTTTTGGCAGGGCCAGGTTTGAACCCACCACCAGTATGGCCAGAGCCCTACTCCTTTGAGCCACAGGCGCCGCCCCATTTGGGTTTCTTTCTTTTTTTTTTGAGACAGAACCTCAAGCTGTCCCCCTGGGTAGAGTGCCGTTGCATCACAACTCACAGCAACCTCCAACTCCTGGGCCCAAGAGAGTCTCCTGCCTCTGCCTCCCAAGTAGCTGGGACCACAGGTGCCTGCCACAACGCCTGGCTATTTTTTGGTTGCAGCCATCATTGTTGTTTGGCGGGCCCAGGCTGGATTCCAATGCGCCACCTTAGGTGTATGTAGCTGGCGCCTTAGCTGCTTGAGCCACAGGCGCTGAGCCCCCATTTGGGTTTCTTTAGTGTCAACTTCTTCCCCCACCTCTGCACTACCCACTGCCTGCAACTCATATTCCTCAGCCCATGTTGATTCTGCAGCCAGAGTCCTGCTTTTGTGGTGCTCCCGTGCCACTTCAACTTTACTATTTTGGAAGATTCTAATTCTTCCCTCATCATCTCCCCAATGGAGGAAGGTGCTGGGGGCAAAATTTCTTTGTGATATAGACTAGATTTACCTGAGGAGCCTATTAGGGATGGCAAGGAATTCTCATGCTCTTCCCCATCCCCCACCAAGAGCTACAAACCCAGAGGGCAGGGCCAGAGGTGCTGTTGCAGGTTGTCATCTAAAGAGATGTTTTTTACTCAGTCATTGTGCCATTTGCTTTGTCATAAAAGAGACTCTGGGACCTGGTGTGGTGGCTCACGCCTATAATCCTAGCACATGGGAGGCCGAGGTGGGTGGATTGCCTGAGTTCCCAGATTTGAGACCAGCCTGAGCCAGAGCAAGACTCCATCTCTAAAAATAGCCAGGCATTATGGTGGGTGCCTGTAGTCCCAGCTACTCTGGAGGCTGAGGCAGGAGAATTGCTTGAGCCGGAGAGTTTGAGGTTGCTGTGAGCTGTGATGCTACAGCACTCTACTGAGGGTGACCAAGTGAGACTCTGTCTCAAAAAAAAAAAAATTAAAAAAGACACTCTGGGGCAACTAGGGAGGGGATTGGCAATTAAGCAACTCAAGTGACTATAAATCTTTGTTCCACCTCAAATGCAGCAGGTCTCACGTTGCCTTCTAGGAACCCCTTTCAGAGCACACGGGGAGTGTCTGACAGAGGGAGCTACCTGAACACAAGCCTCAACTTTAGCCCTGTTGTGGGTTCCTTCCTGTACTCCACAGTCTGGCAACTGCAGGTGGGGCCTGTTCAGCCCTCGCTCCAGTTTGTTGGGAGGACAGGTCTCACAGATGACATCTGCCACTCTGCTGCTGAGCCCACAGAAACCTGGGTATTTTTGAGCTGGCAGAATCAATCCCAATCCAGTAAAGCATTTAAAAGCCCAGCCGCTTGGAATCTTGCACAGCTAAAGCCCAAACTGCTGAGTTCTTGCTTTGTCATGTAAAAGACTCTGGGGAAGAGAAGGGAGGATGCTTCCCACTTCCCTCCTCAATAGCAGGAACCACACAGAGCCTGACCTTCTGTGTTTGGAACCTACTTCCTGATTCCTAGAGTGTGTGTGCGAGGAGTAGGGATGAGATAGGTTGGGGGAGAAAGGACAAAAGTTATTTAAAGAACATATAGTAAGAACAGAATTAAAATGCATTTATGTGGCTGGTGCCTGTGGCTCAGTGGGTAGGGCTCTGGCCCCATATACTGAGCGTGGCAAATTCGAACCTGCCTTGGTCAAACTGCAACAAAAATAGCCGGGCGCTCTGGCAGGCACCTGTAGTCCCAGCTACTCAGGAGGCTGAGGCAGGAGAATCACCAAAGCCCAAGAGTTAGAGGTTGCTGTGAGTTGTGATGCCATAGCACTCTACTGAGGGCAATAAAGTGAGACTCTGTCTCTTAAAAAAGAAAATGCGAAAAAAAAATGCATTTATGCTATATGGAAAAAAAAAATCAGAATGGCAGGAAGGCACGGTTAAAATTCCCAGCAAGCCTAACTGAATGGTGCAGGACACAGTGATGTCCTCGCTGTTTATAAATTTGAACTCATGTTATTGGTATCTAAAAATTAAGTAACTTTTGGGCAGTGCCTGTGGCTCAAAGGAGTAGGGTGCCGGCCCCATATGCCGGAGGTGACAGGTTCAAACCCAGCCCCAGCCAAAAACCTCAAAAAAAAAAAAATTAAGTAACTTTCTTCTCACTGCACACATAACCCTCAAGCAAGCCCATTTCATCTTTTTCACAGTAGCTAATTTCAGTGGATGTGGAATATTTTATATGATTTCATAATGTTTACAGAGGGTGCCACAAAATGTATATATACATTTTAAGAAAGGAAACACTGTATTAAAATTGCAATAATATATGCCAATAATGAAAGATGAATACAAGTCATCCTGAGCAGCTCTTGTAATTACAGAAGTCAAAGGGGACTTGAGTATTACAAATTTAATACAGCTTTTCCTTTCTTTCTTTTTTTTGAGACAGAGGCTCAAGCTGTTGCCCTGGGTAGAGTGCCATGGCACCACAGCTCATAGCAACCTCCAACTCCTGGGCTCAAGCGCTTCTCCTGCCTCAGCCTCCCAAGTAGCTGGGACTACAGGCGCCTGCCACAATGCCCGGCTATTTTTTTGTTGCAGCCATCATTGTTGTTTGGCGGGTCTGGGCTGGATTCGAACACGCCAGCTCAAGTGTATGCGGCTGACACCTTAGCCTGTTGAGCCACAGGTGCCAAGCCAGCTTTTCCTTTCTTAAAATGGGTATGTATTTTTTGGCACCCTCTGTGTATGCTTGGATACATTTGCCTTAAATGAACTTGTGGAATGTTTTTTGGCTATTTTTATGACCTATTAAAAACATAATTAAGACCTTGTATTTTTTTTTTTTTGAGACAAGAGTCTCACCATGTCGCCCTCAGTAGAGTGCCATAGCAGTATAGCTCACAGCAACCTCAGACTCTTGGGCTTAAGAGATTCTCTTGCCTCAGCCTCCCAAGTAGCTGGAACTACAGGCGCCTGCCACAGTACCCGACTTTTTGTTGTTGTTGTTGTAGTGTCACTATTGTTTAGCAGGCCTGGACCAGGTTCGAACCTGCCAACCCAGGTGTATGTGGCCAGTGCCCTACCCACTGAGCTCCGGGCACCAGCCAAGACCCTGTATTTTTGTATTGTCTTTTAACTCTATGGTGAAAAAAGCACCAATTTCTGAAATTCACTAAAAACAAACTTTCCTTTGTTGGTCAAATTTTAGCAATGCCTTTAGTGGTTTTAACTTCTTCTATCCTTTTTTTTTTCTTTTTTTGGAGACAGTCTATGTCGCCCTGGGTAGAGTGCCGTAGCATCACAGCTCACAGCAACCTCAAACTCATGGGCTTAAGTGATTCTCTTGCCTCAGCCTTCCAAGTAGCTGGGACTACAGGCAGCCACCACAACACCTGGCTATTTGGGGGGTATAGTTGTCATTGTTGTTTGGCAGGCCTGGGCTGAATTTGAATCTGCCAGCTCTGGTGTATGTGGCTGACGCCCTAGCCACTGAGCTAGACGCTGAGCCAATTTCTTCCATCTTAAAAGCTTTTTTGAATCCTTTTGTGGGGGTGGAGTGGGCCTGAAATAGCTAAAAATGTAACTGAAAGGAAGGAAAGAGCAGGAGCAGCTAGATAATCACATAACTGAAAACTGACTTGGGGTAAGGGTTTCTCCCTTTTGTTCTTGAATAACATCTCTAGATCTGATTTCCTTAAAAAAGGAATAGAATTTCATGAACTCATAAATTATTGGCTGTAGTATTAACATTCTAGAAAAAAATACAAGCAGCTTGGTATAAAAAGCTAAACTGCTTTCTTCATCTACCAAAATCCAAAGTAAGGTATAGTCTCCAATTTATAGATGTTGTAGTCTCAAGTTCAAGGACAACTGGAAATTAGAATGTGGTTTCCACAAAAACAGTAATATGAACAATGAATCAGGGGTTCCAGATGGTTCAACACCGCAATACTTTCCAAGAACAGTCTTTGTTAGATTTCAGTAATACAAGACTTTTATTAGCAAAGGGAATGTATTCCAATACTTATTACTCTATCTTGATATAAAAATTAGAAAACAAAGAGATGTATCACCCCTTAAACAAGAGGGCTATTGATTGAAAAAAAACCACCTTAAAATGTCCCACATATAGAAAATGTGGCCTTTTTTTTATTTTCAGCCAGGGCCGGGCTTGAACCCGCCACCCTGGGTATATGGGGCCAGCGCCCTACTCCTTGAGCCACAGGTGCCATCCAGACAGGGCCATTTTTAGTTAAGGTTGGTTGAGTTACTGTGCAGTGTCAGGTTCTCTTCCTGATGTAGCAGGGTCCAGAAATGGTAGGCTCCTCTACGGCTGGTGAGAAAGACCCATTGCTTTGCCTCCTAAATCACTATCACCCCAGCATCAGCAACACTAGTCAGGGGTCAGGCGTTGGGGAAGGACTATGCAGTCATATCTGATGCTCTTTTCACAGCTCTCCTACTGTCTTATCTACTTGCAAATGGCAGCATTTTAGCCCTTTCCCCTCATTTAGAAATAAAATGCAAATACCTTCCTCAGATAAAACACTGTGTAGGGCCAGGCACTAAGGCTTATGCCTGTAATCCTAGCACTTTGGGAGGCAGAGGGAGAAGGGCTGCTTGAATCTAGGAGTTCAAGATCAGCCTGAACAAAAGCAAGACCCCATTGCTACAAAATACAGAAAAATTAGCTAGGTATAGAGGCACATATCTGAAGGCTCAGCTACTCAGGAGGCTCAAGGAGGAGGATTACTTGAGCCCAGGAGTTGAGTTGCACTAATTTATGGTTACAACACTGCACCCTAGTCTGAGAGACAAGAGCAGGACTTTGTCTCAAGATACCAAAAAAAAAAAAAAAGACAGTGTGAACTTCGAGTAAATGTGTAATCAAGCAAAATGTATGAATGAGTGATACCGGCTCTCTCATTTTTCTGAGAAGACAGTATCAGCCATTTAGAAAGGGAGAGGGAGAGGAAAAGCTAGGGAATGACTCACAGGAAAAAGTAAAGGACACAGACGGTGAAACTGAGGCTCCAAGTCTTGCTTAGTGTCAGCATAGTGACCTGCACCTGAGCAAGCCCACATAAATGCAGGCACACACAGGCATGGAGTTCTTTGGCGTGGAAGTAACAAAAGCACTGCTACTTCATGTAACAAATTACAGTTAACATACATTACAACATACCCAGCTTGTACTTGTATAAAGGAGCTTCTCTGTCAGGCACTCAATTAAGGAACTTAAACATTGTGTCTGGGAAAATAAGTACAATCCTACTTCTAGGAGGAAGTAGAAGGCTTCTAATTTTTCTAGGCACTGAGCCAGCCTTCAAGAAACTTTCAAAATAAGCCATCTGTGAACACCCAGAGCCTTCATACAACCTTTAGCCAGATAGTGCTACCCAGTACCCCAAAACGCCCAATATTCCTTAAAACTCACCTATTCTCTCCTTTCTTATTTCTACCTCTATCAAAACTTCCTTTTTCTCAGAGAAGGTGGGGTAGGGGCTCCAGTAAGTAACAGAATCTCTTAAAACAACAAATAGTGGGCAGAGCCTGTGGCTCGGTGAGTAAGGTGCCGGCCCCATATACCAAGGGTGGTGGGATGGAACCCAGCCCCGGCCAAACTGCAACAACAACAACAACAAAAAAGCCAGGTATTGTGGCGGGCGCCTGTAGTCCCAGTTACTCAGTTAGGAGGCTGAGGCAAGAGAATCGCCTAAGCCCAAGAGCTGGAGGTTGCTGTGAGCTGTGATGCCACAGCACTCTACCAACGGCGACAAAGACTCTGTCTCTTAAAAAAAAGAAAAAAAAAGAAAAAAAAAAGCAAGGCTCGGCGCCTGTGGCTCAAGTGGCTAAGGCACCAGCCACATACACCTAAGGTGGTGGGTTGGAATCCAGCCTGGGCTACCAAACAACAATGATGGCTGCAACCAAAAAATAGCCGGGCGTTGTGGCGGGCTCCTGTGGTCCCAGCTACTTAGGAGGCTGAGGCAGGAGACTCACCTGAGCCCAGGAGTTGGAGGTTGCTGTGAGCTGTGATGCCACAGCACTCTACCCACGGGAATAGCCTGAGGCTCTGCCCGCCCCCTCCAAAAAGCAAATACTTAGATAATGTGTCAAGGGTTAGCTGGTGGACATCCCTCTTAGAGACCTGTATTTTAAGATACAAAGCTGAAAATTTCAAATGAATCTGACTGGTAGGATTTCAGGCAAAATAATAGAAAAGCAAAAAATAAAAATCAGGTTGCATATATATGTTGGAAGATGAGGTTAACTTTCTAGGTAGCTCAGACTGAGTGTGTACAGAGCTCCTTTGGGTAATTTTTGTTTTCCATGGCTTTGCTTTCCCTTTTATCTAATGCCTAACTTGAAAATTTTCTAAAAATATCAATAATTGTAAAGCAGAGTTGTAAGGACACAACACAAAGAGAAAATGGCATACCAGGTTGTTGTCTCAAGTAAGAGGCTTTAAACTCAATACTAATATATTACAGTCTGTAATAATACATAGTAAATTATGTTAAAAAAATACAATCTTACAAGAAACTGAATGGATTAAAGTTTGATAATTCTCTTAAATAAACAGACTACAATAGAACTGTAGTTGCTAGCTAAGCTCCATCAATTTTTTTTAACTCTCTTTGATTTTTTCTCCTGATCTTCTGTTATCCTTTCTGCAGGTCGCTTCTTCAACCCCTTCATTTTTCTGGTTTGTAGTTTGCTTAGGTCTTGCTTCTGCATATGAATCGTTCCGTAAGTTGTACCAAAAGTGTCATGGGAGATATTTTTCTTCTTCTTTGGCTAGGAAAAAAATGAAATATGTATATATATAAAATATCTATTTAATGACTTTTTACTATCATAAGTCAGTAAAACTCTAGTTTACAGCTATTCTTTTTTTTTTTTTTTTTTTTTTGTGGAGACAGAGTCTCACTCTGTTGTTCTTGGTAGAGTACCACAACATCATAGCTTGTGCAACCTCAACCTTTTGGGTTCAAGCAATCCTCTTGCCTCAGCCTCCCCAGTAGCTGGGACTACAGGCACCTGCTACAATGCCCAAGCTAGTTTTTCTGTTTTTAGTAGAGAGATGGGGTCTTGCTCTTGCTCAAGCTGATCTCGAACTCCTAAAGTGAGGCAATCCACCCACCTCGGCCTCCCAGAGTGCTAGGATTACAGGCATGAGACATCTGCTACCTTAATAACTATTTCCATTAGTGAACATCCCCTAATGATTGATGGGTATATGACTGAGGTTTCATATAATCCTATATGAAACCTCTCTTCTCAACTGAACATACAAATGACTTGGGAATCCTGTCAAAATACAAATTCTGATTTAGTAGGTCTAGGGTGGGGCTGACATGCTGCATTTCTAACAACTCCCAGGTAAACTGTGAGACCACATTTTGAGAAGCAAGATTATAAACTATACTACAAGAGAATTTCCTGTGTCGAGCTTAAGGAATTGTGACTGTCGTTTCAATTTCTACTGGATTCCAGAGATAACATTTCTACTTGTTTTTTAAAACTACTTAAGAAGTCATCTCTTCTGTGGTAGACATTCTAAAACTTTTTTTTAAAGTAGGGCTGGGCATGGTGGGTGGCTCACGCCTATAATCCCAACACTTGGGAGGTCAAGGCAGGTGGACTTGAGCCCAGCCTGAGCTCACTGGTTCCAGACCAGCCTGAGCCACAGCGAGACCTCGTCTCTAAAAAATAGCTGGGCATTGTGGCAGGCTGTAGTTGGGAGGCTAAGGCAAGAGGATCACTTGACCCAAGAGTTTGAGATTGCTGTGAGCTAAGATGCCATGGCACTCTACCTAGGGTGACCAAGAGAGATCAGTCTCAAAAAAGAAAAAAAAAATTTTTTTTAAAGTTAGAACACACTTTATGCACACATGGTTTATATATCCTGTGCTCTAAATCCTTAAGTCTTTGTGATGCTAATCTTTTTTTTTTTGCAGAGAATGGCAGTCCTGCCTACCAGAAAGCCAAACTGATGCCCGGTTTCTGTAATTCCTTTTCATTAACCTCTATAATTGCCTTCTTTGATTTTTTTCTCCTCTTCCTGGCTCTGAGAAGCTAGTCTTATCTGCTCTGTTGATCTCTTTACATACTTCCTTTACTATAATACATTACAAGTCCTTTGTGGAAGTAAGAAAATACATATGGCACTAAGCCTCCAGTCATGTACCTTGAGAGCTTTTGGCATTTTCATAGATAATTTATAAAGGTCATCTGACGCTAGGTGTGTCCTTCTCAAAACTAGATCCAGTGAAGGTCCCATTTCTTCCAATTCAATCCGGGGTGTTCTACAACCAGATTTCTTCAACAGCAACCTTTACGAAATAAGAAAAAACAAAAATCATACTTTAACTTTTATAAAAGTCCTCTCCCCAAAATATTGTTGTTCAAGGGAATTACATTTGCATAAAATGACATAAGAATGATTAGAAAAGTTAAGCCTCTTAAATATTTTATACATTCAGGTATCCTTTGGTTTACTTATTTTTATAATTTTCTTTTCCCTTTCAGAACTAAAGGGTCACACAAATATTAAGCCAATCTTTTCGTATATCCTTTTTCTTTCCTTTTTTTTTTTTTTTTTGAGACAGAGTCTCACTATGTTGCCCTCAATAGAGTGCCGTGACATCACAGCTCAAACTCTTGGGCGTAAGTATTCTCTTGCCTCTACCTCCCAAGTAGCTGGGACTACAGGCACCTGCCACAACGCCCAACTATTTTTTTGTTGTAGTTGTCATTGTGGTTTAGCTGGCCCAGGGCAGGTTCAAACCTGCCATCCTGGGTATATGTGGCCGGCACCTTAACCACTGAGCTACGGGCACCAAGCCTACCCTTTTTCTTTTTGAGTTAAGAGGTGATTTGTTCAAAATCAGAAATAAAGGGCGATGTCTGTGGCTCAGTGAGTAGGGTGCCGGCCCCACATACTGAGGGTAGCAGGTTTGAACCCAGCCCAGGCCAAACTGCAACAAAAAAATAGCCTGGCGTTGTGGTGGGTGCCTGTAGTCCCAGCCACTCAGGAGGCTGAGGCAAGAAAATCACATAAGCCTAAGAGCTAGAGGTTGCTGTCAGCTGTGATACACCCTCCACTGAGGGTGACAATGTGAAACTGTCTCTTAAAAAAAAAAAAAAAAAAAAGGCTCGGCGCCTGTGGCTCAAGTGGCTAAGGCACCAGCCACATACACCTAAGGTGGTGGGTTCGAATCCAGTCCAGGCCTGCCCAAACAACAATGACAGCTGCAACCAAAAAATAGCCAGGCACTGTGGTGGGCATCTGTGGTCCCAGCTACTTGGGAGACCGAGGCAGGAGACTCACTTGAGCCCAAGAGTTGGAAGTTGCTGTGAGCTGTGATGCCACCGCACTCTACCCAGGGGGATAGCTTGAGGCTCTGTCTCAAAAAAAAAAAAAATCGGAAATAAAATTATACAATATATTGTTGAGAAGCAGTAAGAAAAAAATTCTTCTCAGAAAAGAAATGGAATCCTTCAATTTGACTTCATCGTGTCACTTAAAGATTTAGATAAGTATAAAAATGTCAATTGAAACAGTATGTTTACATGACTAACAAATTCTTATTTTCTCTAAGACTGGGAGTTCAATCAACCCATTCAGAGTCAACTTTTCCTTACAGACAGTTATTTACTAATCTCTGTAGGCAGAAGTGAACTTAAAAAGCTTAATGTAACAAAACCACAACTTCTTGAATACCCTACATCTAAACAGCTCTGCATCTGGAACCTCTGGCAGAGGGAAGGAAGTAGAGTGGGGGGATTGTTGGAGTGGGGAGATTCACACATTCTTTTTGTGAGTGACACCAAACAAGAACAGCTAAAAGAACTGAAGATTATATCCAAGGTGCTACACCAGCCAAGCCTCCACAGGGGAACAAAGGGGCTGAAGGAGTGACAAACTTTGTAAAAGGTCAGCCTTTTCACACAAATGCTGGAATGCAAGAGAGGTGATAGGAGAGAAGAGACACAGCCTAGAAGAAATCACAGTGAAGAATAACCGAGAGCAGCAAACAGGAAGAAGCAGAAATGAATTTGCAAAGGACTATTAACAGCCCTGCAGGCCAAAGTGCACCGCACCCCACCCGGGCACCTGCAAGAGGTGTTTACTGGTGAAGAGTCATAGTAACAGAGACGCTGTATTGAACACAGTACAGGTTGTGTCCTCTACCAAAACCCCTGGGACCACAAGTATTTCAGATTTCAGATTGGTTTCCAGATTCTGGAATATTTGCACTACATGGGTTGAGCGTCTGAAGGAGCTCAGGAAATTTCACCTCATTATATGACTCTGCTATAAAAAATTATTATTATTATTATTTTTGAGACAGAGTCTTACTATGTCACTCTTGGTAGAGCGTAGTGTGGTATCACAGCTCACAGCAACCTCAAACTCTTGAGCTTAAGCAATTCTCTTGCCTCAGCCTTCCAAGTAGCTGGGACTACAGGCGCCTTTCACAATGCTCAGCTATTTTTTTTGTTGTTGTAGTTGCTATAGCAGGCCCCTGCAGGGTTCAAACCCGCCATCCCTGGTGTATATGGGTGAAGCCATAACCACAGTGCTATGGGCGCCAAGCCTATAAAAAAGTATTTTAAGGGCAGCACCTGTGGCTCCATATGCCAGGGGTGGCAGGTTCAAATCCAGCCCTGGCCAAAAACTGCCAAAAAAAAAAAAAAAATAGTATTTTGAATTAAAGGCCCTTAGAGATCACCAGGCCCTTGAAGGGCCTTCCCTTTCTCTGCATTACCAGACAGACCAGTTTGCATTGTTGTCAGGCCCTGCCTGCCCAGCACCCGCCGCCCCCCCCGCCGGGGGGGCCCCCCCGGGGGGGGGCCCGGGGCGGGGGGGGGCGGGGGGGGGCCCGAGGGCCGAGACTGGACGGCAGAGGGGGGGGTGGTTCAGAGTGCGTCGCTGGGTTGTGGTGTGTGGTGCCGGGCGCCCCGGGCCCCCCCGGGCGGGGGGGCGCCCCGGGGGGGGGGCGGCCCGCGGCGGGGGGGCGCGGGGGCTGGGCAGGCAGGGCCTG
>CAUYQV010000067.1:0-17060 GCA_963574575.1 Galagoides demidoff
TGAGCCTTCTTTTAAAAATGCTTTGAGATACAACATAATGTAGATGGCTGAACTCATGTACAAATCACCTAATCATAAAAGTAAAAGGCATTGCTTGTTATTTCAATTTTATTCTCACAAATAAAATCTAAGACTCTGAAACACATGCAACACATCAGATACCACTATCAGCAATGATTCCTTTCATACCTAAATATGAATTATCAGTTACACTTCTGCATCCATTTTCTTCTTTCAGATAAAGTAAGTAAATCTGTGAATATAGATAAATAGACCACTTTAGAAACAATTAGGCATGGAATGAGTCTAATGATTCCTGGGATTTTTTCTATTCACAGGTGTTTGCACTCTGCATATTAATGACAAATTAGAAAGAACACTCACCTGCTTTCTTCCTCAGGCTCTTCTAGGATTCTCTTTGGCTCCTTGATTTCCACACTGTGTAAAGAAATCAAGATGTGGGCAGGACTATGAGGTTGGTTCACAGGGGAGTCCTGGCACAACCTTTGGAGGTAATGTTGGATTAACAAATATTCATCATCGGTCAGTGCCTGTGGCTCAGGGGGTAGTAGGGTGCCAGCCCCATATACCGAAGGTGGTGGGATCAAACCCGCCCCGGTCAAACTGCAACAAAAAATTATCTGGGTGTTGTGGTGGCTGCCTGTACTCCCAGCTACTTGGGAGGCTGAGGCGGGAGAATCATCTAGACCCAGGAGTTGGAGTTTGCTGTGAGCTGTGTGATGCGAAGGCACTCTACCAAGGGTGTAGAGTGAGACTCTGTCTCTATAGAAAACAAACCAAACCAAACCAAACAAACAAACAAACAAACAAACAAAACCCCAAATATGCATCATCTCTGGACAACAAAATTAAAGGCTTTTTTCCCACCCTCCACTTCCCCACACATATTTTGCTTTGGAGATCTGAAACTTGGGGGTGTATTTAAAAATATCTATTTGGGAGGGGGCAGAGCTAGATGGTAGCCAAGTAACAGCTTCTTTGCAACTGGGAGCAGTGAGATTGGGGAGAGAAGACTCCAGGCACCTCTGGTTTGTGGGTTCTGCTCAGAAATATCCCTTTGGGATCATAGGGAGACAGCGAGAGATTTCTGGACACCAAGATGTTGACAAAAGCAATGGACAAGTGGCAAGTGGTTGCAAATGGGCTGCCACAGCTGTTATTACAATAGCAGTGAGATTGCAGATGGGGAAAGCCTTTCCTGTGGGTTGTTTTATTTGTTTGCACTTGGGAACTTGGTAAGTACCTTGGGAGAACTTGGGGAGAGTGCAGTGACTTTAAGCATCTTCCAGGGCACGGGACTGAGCTGCCGGGCTGGAAGGGAGCTACCATTGTTTGGCTGTGGGCAGAGCAGCCACTGTGGGAGAACTGCTTCTGCAGGCTCCGTCCTCATGGTCTCAGAGCCAGGCTCTGGCTGGGAGACTTTGGGGAGTGATCTAGTGACTGTGAGCAGTGCCAAAGGCTGGGACTGACATACCAGAAAAGAGAAGATCTTCCGGTGTTTGGCAGTGTGAGGGCTTCTTTGCAGCCTGGGCCTTCGGGGGCGTGGAGTGGGGCCGGTTTTCACACATCCGATAAGTGGGCAGCAGATTCAGGAGAGATCTCAGTGACAAGCGCTTTTCTGGGGAAGCTTCTGCTTAGCAGGTTAATGGTTAAAAGTGTCTAAGAAGCGCACTGAGGAAAGATTCAAGCTCTCAACCCTGCAGGGTTTGAGGGCATAGTAGTCAGCAAAGGCCTCCAATCTCCATCTCATACAGCTGTACCAGAATTGTGATTAGCATATTATACCCCAGAAGATCACCTATTGCCTCAATAATATTCAGGAAGGTATATACACTCGTTTGTTTTGGATTTGATGTTTTCTTTTTTTATTTCAACTTTTCTGCCCTAGATTTCTCTTTTTTTTCTTTCTTCATTTTTCTAGTACACATATAATTTCGCACTGTTGCCTTCTTTAGTAATAAGAACTTCATTTTTGCTAGTGTTTATGCCCCTGTTATTTGGCTCCCCCCCCCACAATTTTATCCCGTAAATTTTTCTGTTTATTTGTTTTGGTTTGACTTATAGTAATTTTGTCTTTCTTGTTTATTTAGTGGAGGTAGGGTACCGTGTATCCTCAGGCTAGCAAAGAGTTGCTGACCTCAAGGGAACCATCCAACCCAGCACCCCCAGAGGTTGGGGGTTTACAATGTATGGGTCAAGGTGCCCTACTGTACACATTTATTGCTCCTGTCTCCTGTCTCTGTCTCTCTGTGCCCCTCTACTTTTTGTCAATATTACCTTTTGCTCACCCCCTCTCCTTTCTCTCTCTTTTAAAAAAAATATTATTTCCCTTCTTGCTCTTTAGTCTTCTCATCTGTTTAGTCCTATACCAAAAGGACTCATCAACACCTTAGGCCAGAGACACCATAATTTAAAGAGCAAGAGGAAGTAAACGGAAGATTAGGGCAAAGAAACAGATACAAGAAGACACTCATAAGGAAGAATCAGCAGAAAAATCCTGCCAACATGAAAAACGAGTCCACAACCCCCCCCACCCCCCAAGCACCATGAGGTACTACTGCAGGGGATTCCACCTATAAAGAAATGGTAGAAATGACAGAAGGGGAATTAATTTAAAATACAGATGATAGAAACAATGTAGGAAATTGCCAAGAAAGTGGAAAATAACCAAAAGAAAATCCAAAAACAGAATCAAATAAGAGATGAATGATATGAAGAATATAGAGAGGATATGGCAGAGCTGAAGGAATTGAAGCAGTCAATTAGGGAACTTAAAGATGCAACAGAAAGTATCAACAACAGATTAGATCATGCAGAAGAAAGAATCTCAGAGGTAGAGGATAAAGCTCTTGAGATAACTCAGGAAGTTAAGGAGGCAGAAAAAAAGAGAGAGAAAGCAGAACATTCACTGACAGAATTATGGGACTTTATGAAACATTCAAACATACGAGTTATATGTGTCCCAGAAGTGGAAGAAGAATGCCCCAGAGGAATTTAAGCCATACTAGAGAATATTAAAAATGAAAATTTCCCAAATATCACCCAAAATTCTGACACAGTCCTTTCAGAGGGTAATCAGAACCTAGATCAACTCAACTCAACTCAGCTTCTCCAAGACACATTGTGATGAGCCTGTCCAAAGTCTAGACAAAAGAAAAGATTTTACAAGCTGCCAGGGGTAAGTGCCAATTGACTTACAGGGCCACCTCAGGGTGGACCACAGACTTCCCTAATGAAACTTTTCAAGCCAGAAGACAACGGTTTTAATCTACTTCAACAGAACAATTTTCAGCAGAATTCTATATCCTGCTAAGCTAAGCCTTAAAATTGAGGGAGAAATCAAATCTTTTATTGATATGCAAACATTGAGGAAATTTGCCACAAGACTAGCTCTACAGATAATTCTTCACACTGTTCTACACACTGACCGTCACAATGGACAATCACCAATGTAAGCACCCAGAAATTAAAGGCCAGAACCTAGCTTCCATAATGATGCAATAGAAAAGACTAAGCAATAGACTTACAAAATAAGATGAATAGAATGCTACCACACTTGTCAATTATCTGAAGAAATGTTAATGGCTTGAATTCCACACTGAAGAGGCATAGACTGGCAGATTGGAGTAAGAAAACACAAGCCATCCATCTGCTCTCTGCAGAAAACAGACCTCCCCTCAAAAGACAAATTAAAACTCAAAGTGAAGGGTTGGAAGACAATTTTTCCAGCAAACGGAATTCAGAAGAAAAGAGGGGTTGCAAACTTATTTTCAGATACAAGTGAATTTAAAGCAACTAAGTCAAAAAAGACAAATATGGTCACTTCATACTGGTCAAGAGAAAAATACAACAGGAAAACATTTCAATTCTAAATATCTATGCACTCAACTTAAATGCTCCCAGGTTCTTGAAACAGATCTTAATTAGACTGAGTAAAATGATATCCTATAACACCATAATAACAGGGTACTTTTTTTTTGCCAAGGCTGGGTTTGAACCCACCACCTCTGGTGTAGGTAGCCAGCCACATACCCCTTTGAGCCACAGGCGCCACCCAATAATAGGGTACTTTAAAACTCTTCTTATGGAGCTGGACAGATCCTCCAAACAAAGATGAAACAAAGAGATAAGGGACTTAAATGAGAACAACTGTGCTTGATAGATGTATATAGAACACTCCATCTCAAAGATAAAGAATATGCATTCTTCTCATCGCCCCAAGGAACATTCTCAAAAATTGATCATATCCTAGGACACAAAAAAAACCTCAACAGAATCAAAAGAATTGAAATTTTACCCTGCATCTTCTCAGACCACAAGGCACTAAAGGTGGAACTCATCTCCAACAGAAACATTCAACCCCAGACAAACACATGGAAATTAAACAACCTTATGCTGAATTACACTTGGGTGCAGGAGGAAATTAAAGAGTAAACAATTAACTTCCTTGAGCATAACAACAATGAAGACATAAGCTACTCAAACCTGTAGGATACAGCAAAAGCAGTTCTGAGAGGAAAATTTATCCCCTTAGGTGCCTACACCTGAAAAACAGAAAGAGATCACATCAACAAATGCACAAGCTATATTATAGAATTGGAAAAAGAAGAACACTCTTAAGCCTAAACCCAGCAGAAGGAAAGAAATATCCAAAATGAAATCAGAGATCAATGAAATTGGAAACAAAAGAATCATTCAGAAAACAACTCTTCATTCAACAAATGAAGAGTTGTTTTTTTTGAAAAAAATAAATAAAATAGATAAACCCTTGCCCAGACTAACTAGAAATTCCAAAGTAAAATCTCTAGTAACCTCAATCAGAACTGATGAAGGGGAAATAATAACAGATGCCATAAAGATACAAGAGATTATCTCTGAATACTATAAGAAGCTCTATACACAGAAATTTAACAATGCAAAGGAACTTGATCAATATTTGGCATCACACGTTCTCCCTAGACTTAGCCAGGAAGAAATAGGTCTCCTGAACAGACTAATTTCAAGCACTGAGATCAAAGAAAAAATAAAAAAACCTCCCAACAAAAATATGCCCTATTCCAGATGGTTTCATACCAGAATTCTATCAGACCTTCAATAAAGAGCTGATTCCCATACTGCAGAAATTGTTCTAAAAAATTGAGGAGGAAGGAATCTTCTCCAAAACGTTCTATGAAGCAAATATCACCCTGATATCAAAGCCAGGAAAGACCCAACTAAAAAGGAGAGCTCCAGTCCCATTTCACTAATGAATATAGATGCAAAAATTCTCAACAAAATCCTAGCCGGTAGATTCTAGCTTATCATCCAAAAAGTCATACATCATGATCAAGTAGGTTTCATACCAGGGATACAAGACTGATTTAGCATATGCAAGTCCTTATCAACAGAAGTAAAAACAAAGACCATATGATCCTCTCAATGGATGCAGAAAAAGCATTTACTAAAATCCAGCATGTGTTTCTAATTAGAACACTGAAGAGTATAGTCATAGGTGGCACATTTCTTAAACTGATCAAAGCTATCTATGACAAACCCACAGCTAATATTTTACTGAATGGAGTAAAACTGAAAGCTTTTCCAGTTAGAACTGGAACCACAGAAGGTTGTCCTCTATTGCCACCACTATTCAACATAGTGCTAGAAATTCTAGCCAATACAATCAGGCAAGAGAAGAAAATAAAGGGCATCCAAATGGGAGCAGAGGAGGTCAAAGTCTCCCTCTTTGCTGACGATATGATCTTATACTTAGAGAGCCCCAAAGACTCAACCACAAGACTCCTGGAAGTCATCAAAAAATACAGGAATGTCTCAGCATATAAAATCAATATCCACAAGTCAGTAGTCTTTGTATATACCAATAAGATGAGAGGCTAGTTAAGGACACAACTCCCTTCACCATAGCTTCAAAGAAAATGAAATACCTAGGAATATACCTAATAAAAGAGGTAGAGAACATCTATAAAGAAAATTATGACACCGGGCAGCACCTGTGGCACAAAAGGGTGGGGCATGGCCCCATATGCAGGAGATGGTGGGTTCAAACACAGCAACAGCTAAAAAAAAAAAAAAAAGAAAAAAGAAAAAGAAAATTATGATGCCCTAAGAGAAGAAATAGCAGAGGATATTAACAAATGGAAGGAGAACATACCCTGCTCGTGGTTGGGAAGAAACAGCATTGTTAAGTCTGTATTTCCCAAAGCAATCTGTAGATTCAATGCCATCCCTATTAAAATACCAACATCATACTTTGAAGACTTGGAAAAAACAAGTCTTCCTTTTGTATGGAACTAGAAAAAACCCTGTATAGCTAAGTCAGTTCTTAGTAATAAAAAAAAAACAAAACAGGGGCATCAACATACCAGATTTTAGGTTGTATTACAAGGCCGTAGTGATCAAAACAACATGGTACTGGCACAAATAATAGAAACATAGACATTTGGAATCAAATAGAGAACCAGGAAATGAAATTAACACCTAATCTTCAATAAACCAAACAAGAACATACACTTGAGGAAAGAGTCCCTATTCAATAAATGGTGGTAGGAGAACTGGATATCCACATGTAAAAGACTGAAACTGGACCCGCACCTTTCTCCACTCACAAAAATTGATTCAAGATGGATTAAAGACCTAAATTTAAGGCATGAAACAATAAAAATCCTCAAAAAAAAAGCATAGGAAAAATACTTGATATCAGCCTGGGGAAAGATTTTATTAAGAAGACTTTTGTGGGGTGGCATTTGTGGCTCAGTTTGTAGGGTGCTGACCCAATATACCGAGGGTGGCAGGTTCAAACCCAGCCCTGGCCAAATTTTTTTTTGTTTATTTTTTTTTTTTATTGAATGGTAACTGTGTACATTGATGCACTTCAGGGGTACAGTGTGATGTTTTCACACACGATTCGAGACACTTCCATCAAACTGGTTAACATAGCACCCTGGCCAAATTTTAACAAAAAATATAGCTGGGTGTTGTGGCAGGCACCTGTAGTCCCAGCTACTCAGGAGGCTGAAGCAAGAGAATTACCTAATCCCAGGAGCTGGAGGTTGCTGTGAGCTGTGTGATGCAACCGCTCTCTACCAAGGGTGATAAACTGAGATAAATTCTGTTTCTCTCTAAAAATAAAGAAGCCTTTTGTGGCAATTGTAACAACAATAAAAATAAACAAAGGGGATTTCATTAAACTGAAAGGTTTCTGTACAGTTAAGGAGATAACAACCAAAGCAAACAGACAACCTAAACAATGGGAAAGCATATTTGCATATTTTGAATCAAACAAAAGCTTGATAACTAGGATCTATAGAGACCTCAAATTAATCCATGTGAAAAAAGACAATACTACCATATATCACTGAGCAAAAAACATGAATAGAGTTCTTTGAGGGTTCTGCATATTCCTTCCAAAAAATTTGTACTAGTTTGCAGTCCCACCAGTAGTATAAAAGTGTTCCTTTCTCTCCACATCCATGCCAGCTTCTACAGTTTTGAGATTTTGTGATCTGTGCTATTCTCGACACCAACCCAGTAGAC
The DNA here is from genome assembly GCA_963574575.1 of Galagoides demidoff. NCBI lineage: Eukaryota > Metazoa > Chordata > Mammalia > Primates > Galagidae > Galagoides > Galagoides demidoff. The sequence continues at coordinate 7,552 of CAUYQV010000067.1, forward strand.
TGTTTAGCTGAATTTACGATTGCCAAAATGTGGAAACAGGCTCAAAAATGCCCAGCAACCCAGGAATGGATTAACAGGCTGTGGTATAGGTATAACATGGAATACTATTCAGCCATTAAAAAGATGGATACTTTATATCCTTTGTGCTAACCTGGATGGAAGTGGAACACATTATTCTTAGTAAAGCATCACAATAACGGAGAAGCATAAATCCTATGTACTCAATTTGGATATGAGGACAACTAATGACCTAGTACACAGTGGGGGTGGGGGAAGGGGAGATCAGAGAGAGAGAGAGAAGGAGGGAGGGAGTTGGGAAAAGGAAGAGCAGAGAGTGAAAAGGAGGGAGGGGGTAGGAGAAGGAAAAGCAGAGAGAGGAAAGGGGGGGATCTTGATGTGTGACACACACATTTTCGGGGCAAGACACAAATATAAGAGGGACTTTACTAAACAAATACAATCAGTATAATCTGGTTTCTTGTACCCTCAGTGAATCCCCAACAATAAAGAAAATAAGAAACACAAAAATATCTATTTGGAGGTGGCTATGCTCAGTGGATAGTGCACTGGCCACATACAACAAGGCCGGCGGGTTTGAACCCAGCCTGGGCTGATAAAACGACAACTAGAACAAAAAATATCCAGGTGTGCACCTGTAGTCCTAGGTACTTGGGAGATTGATGCAAGAGAATCACTTGAATTTGAGGTTCCTGTGAACTGTGACACCATACCACTCTACCCAGGGTGACTGCTTGAGAATCTGTCTCAGTATAAATAAATAATAAATAAATAATAACAATATCTATTAGCTTTTGATAATTAGACTTTTTCTACCTTTTTTAAAAGTATATTTTTGTTTTGTAGGTTTTTTTTTTCTTTTGCCCATGGCTGAGTTTGAACCTACCACCTTCGGTATATGGGGCTGGCACCCTCCGTTGAGCCACAGGTGCTGCCCTTTTTTTTCAATCTTTAAAAAACATTTTGAAAGGTTAAAATGTGGTTTTCTCTACCAATTGGTGACAATTCGAAGAATGTCTTTTGCTCAAATTTCCTGTCAAATTTGGCCCATTTACGAGGGTAAATCCAAGCAGCGTAATAAAGTTTTAAAAGGCAGAGTGGCAAGGTCGCCCCTCCCCCCACAAGGGATGCTCTCACGCCAGTGGTCAGCCTGCTCCGCCAGCTCTGCTGAGTCCAGCTGTCCCCTCACCAGGGCTGCGCTGTTGCCGCTGACGGCCTTCAACCTTGTCTTGTGCTGTCTCTGCTCCTGAGTGGCCGTTGTCCTTCAAGGATTACCAGATCACGCTCCTTCACGCGATGAAGCGAATTCTCACCAATTGCTAGAAGAGCATGTCATTGCGTGGCCCATAGCCCCGTCAGCCACTAGCGCCCCCTTCTGATTGGAGGACTACTCCGTGCCAGTGCTACTGGCGCTGCTAGTATTTGTGACTTCTTGTGTAGCTTCCAGGTGCATCTCTAGTGCCCACAGTACTAATTCCCCAGGGTGGGCCAGGAAAACCAGGTGAAGATAGTGTAGCTGCCTTACATGCAAATGAAGGCCAAAATCAAGTAGTGGTGCCTGTGTGTATATTAAATAAAATAGACTTTATAACAAAATGGATGGTTAAAAAACACAAAGATGGTCATTATACAGTGATAAAAGGAGCAATTAAATGAGGATATATACATACACAAACACACACACACACACATATATATATATATCTTACACTGAAATATCCAGATTCATGGAATAAATTCTATTAGTCATAATCAAGGTTTAAAGCAGATTTCAGGAAGGCTGTGTGGCTCAATGAGTAGGGCACTAATCCTACATACTGAAGGTGGTAGGTGCAAACCCAGCCCAGGCCGAACTGAAACAAAGGAAAAATAGCCGGGACTTGTTGCAGGCATCTGTAGTCCTTGCTGCTAGGGAGGCTGAGGCAAAAGAATTGCCTAAACCCAGCATCTGGAGGTTGCTGTAAGCTGTGATACCACAGCACTCTACCAAGGGAGATAAAGTGAGACTGTCTCTACAAAAAAAATTAAAAAAAAAAAGTAGATTTCAGTACTCCCCTGACAGGAGATAGATCATTGAGGCAAAAAAATCAATAAAGAAACAGTAAACTTATAGGACTGTGGAACAAATTGGCCTAAAAGACATTTACAGAAAATTCTGCCCCCAAACTACAGAATATATATTCCTCTCAGCAGTATAAGGGACATTGTCCAAGATAGATCATATGTTATGACATAAAAGAAATCTTAGCAAATTCAGGAAAATAAAAATTATTCTATATACTTTCTCAGGCCATAGTGGAAGAAAACTAGAAGTCAATTCCAAGAGGTACTGTCAAATTTACACAAAGTCATGGAAATTAAAGAATGTTCTGCTGAATGATCTGTGGTTGAAAGGTAAAACGAAGATAGAAATCAAAAGCCTTTTCTAACTTTATATAAAAGAGGACTTGAGCTTCTAAAAATTATGGGGTATAGTAAAAAACACTGCTGTAAGGAAGTTCATAGTCTTAAATGCTTACATGAAACAGACAGATCACAAATTGTCATACTTCAAGGAACTAGAAAATTAAGAACAAATCAAACCAAAGGCTAGACGAAGAAAAGAAATAAAGCTCAGAAAAGAACGAAATGAAATGGAAACCAAAAAAGAAAAAAAAAATCACACAAGGATCAATGAAATAAAAAGTTGGTTCTTTCAAAAGATAAGTAAAATTGATAGGCCAATGGCTAGATTAACATGAAATAGAAGAGAAAGGACTCAAAGAAGCTCAATCAGATGAAAAAGGAGATATTACAACTGATACCACAGAACAACAAAAGATCATCAATGACTACTCTGAGAACCTTTATGCACCCAAACTAGAAAATGCACAGAAAATGGACATTTTGAAAACACACAACCTCCGAAGACTAATCAAGATAAAACAGAAATCCTGAACAGGCCAATAGCAAGTAGAAAGATTAAAAGGATAATAAAAAATATCTATCAAAGGCAGCACCTATGGCTCAAAGGAGCAGGGCATATACTGGAGGTGGAGGTGGGGGGTTCAAACCCAACCTGGGACAAAAGCTGCAAAAAAAAAAAAAAAAACAAAAAAAAACATACATCTATATCTACCAACAAAAAATCTCCAGGCCAGATGCATTCAAAGTTAAACTGTACCAGACGTACAAAGAAGAATTGGCACCTGTTTTACTGAGACTATTTTATAACAGGGAATCCTTCCCAATTCATTCCATGAGGCAGTGTCACCCTGACATCAAACTCAGGAAAAGTTACAACAAAAAAAGGAAACTACAAACTAATATTCCTTATGAGCATAGATGTAAAAATTCTCAACCAAAAACAATGAAAGCAAATTCAAGAGCACATCAAAAAGATAATTCAGCATGACTATTGAGTTTCATGCAAGGGATGCATAGATGGTTCAATACATACAAAAAACTGGAAGAAGAGGGGGGAGACAAGATGGTGGACTGCAGTCAGCTTTTTGCAGAGGCTCCCGTCCAGAAGGAGACTTAAAGGACAGAAGTTTAGCAAGGGATCTGATGGTTTGAAGTGGAGCCAAGAGAGAAGATTGAAGAACGCACTTCAACCTTGCTGAGGCGAGCTATGATCCCCCAAAATACAATCAAAACTCCACTATGCGGATGGGAGTCCTTCCTAAGAAGGGCTCGCAGTTTACTCAATACAAACAAGCGGGCAGAGTTTAAATATCCTCCCACTTCCTCAATACAAACAAGTGAGCAGAGTTCAAATATCCTCCCACTCTATCCCATGGGAGAGACCCCCTAAAAAGTGAACCTCTTACCCCTGTTGGTGTGCCATGGCACCCTCCTGGCAGATATAAAACTGTAAAACTGTATAAAACTGTATATATTCCCTACCTGCAACTCTGAACTCTGAGGAATCCCCCCCACTCTCACCCAGAGGTCTGGAGGTTTGTTGCCCACGGAGTCCAGATTTTTGGGCATTACCTTGAGAGGAGTGGAGGCGGAAAGGGTTGGTGCTGGTCTGTGCTGACTCTGTGGCACAGGAGTGAGGAGAGGTTGGTTAGCTGAGGGGGAGCTACATAGGAGCGTTGGTAACCTGAGAGCGGCAGCTGCAGCACTGGGAGGGGCTTGCATCCCTGAGGCCATTCCGGACAGACACACAGTGTCTCTCTGGGCAACCAGAGGTTTTGGGATTTTTTTCTCCCATGACATCACTGGTGGAGAGGATTTGGGAAATTCTGTGAGTAGTGACCTGGGTAGAGCACGGGGACTAGAACACCTGCAGCTCACAGACTTACAGGGACTGCTTATCTGGCCATAATAGCACCTACCCCTCAGGGGAATATAGCTGAGACAAAGGCAGTGGGTGGGCAGAGGCTGGAATTGACACCTGAGTGTAAATGCTAATTGCTTGCTGCCCAGGGCTGAATTTTTATCAGCTCTAGCAGCGTCTGACCTGCAGAGGAATTTAGCCAGAGCAACATCAACTAGGCACAGGGCTGGAACTGAATGAACTACCCCAGCCTATGATAAGGTTGTCAGGCCTCATCTCTCCCTGTCGGACTCAGATTTCTGGGTGACTCTGGCAGTCGTAAACCCCAGAAGTGGTTGCTTGCTGGAGTGAACTGTCACAGCTCTGTGGGATTACCAGTGACTGGGTGCAAGGTGGGGAAGGAGGTACCAACCATCCCAGACTAATTCATTTGCTGGGGGGGTCCCTCTGCCCTCATGGAGCACTGGAGCAAGTTATATCTGAGCTGAGAGCAGACCTTTCTTATCTAGCTGCCAGAGACATTTGAATCCTCCCACCTGGTGCTGAGGCTAGTGCTGATTGGGACAACTGATTTGGACCCCTTGAACATGGAAAATCACCCAAATACTATCCAAAGTGGCACCTTGGGTGTATGGTTGAGGGAAGGTTTGATTTCCCTTGCCCAGTTGTTGTTTGTGGGGGGCGGGGTGACTTAATTCCTGGTTTTTCTCCACAGCAGAGACTTCAACCAAGAGTAACTGATCCACTAGGGTAGGATAGAGACCAGCTGAAAATAAGACAGAGCCACTTAGCCCCACCACACCAAGCAGGTCCCCAGTCTCTCAGGCCATAACACCATATGGGTCCTTGACAAAACTCAAGGGGAAAAGCCAAACAGGGCAAAGTAATCATGGGGCACAATCAGCGGAAAAGCTCTGGTAATATGAATCACCAGAGTAGGTCAACCCCCCCCCAAAAAAGACATGGCAGACAAAACTGAAGATCCCCTTTATAAACAGATAGCTGAGATGTCAGTAATTGAATTCAGAATTTGGATTGCAAATAAGTTTAATAGAATAGAGGCAAAGATAGAATTAGAAATTCAAGGAGCATTCCAAAGGTTCACTCAAGATTCAATGAATTCAAAGACAAAAACCACCAAAGATTTTGAAACATTGAGGCAAGAGACTGTAGCCCTCAATGATCTGAAAAATATGGTAGAAGTCCTTGGTAACAGAATGCAGGAAGCAAAAGAAAGGATCTCAGACATAGAAGACAAAGTTTCTGAACATGCCCAAGTGTCCAAAGAGGATCAGAAATGGAAAGCAAAAACGGATCATTCTCTCAGAGACCTCTGGAATAATTTGAAGAAAGCTAATATTCACCTTATGGGAATCACTGAAGGTGACGAAGTTACTTCACAAAACACAGAGGCTCTTCTTTATGAAATTATGAAAGAGAACTCTCCAGATATGCCAAGGGATCCTGAAATTCAGATAGCAGACAGCTTCAGAACCCCAGCATGACTCAACCTGAATAAGACATCCCCCAGACACATCATAATTAACTTCACTAAAGTTAATATGAAAGAGAAAATCTTGAAAGCAGCGAGATGTAAGGAAACCATAATCTACAAGGGGAAGAATATTAGAATGACTGCAGATCTCTCTGGCAAAACCTTTCAGACCAGAAGAGGGTGGTCATCGACATTTAAACTCTTAAAACAAAATAACTTTCAGCTTAGGGTCCTGTATCCAGCTAAATTGAGTTTCATTTATAATGGAGAAATTAAATATTTTAATGACATCCATGTGTTGAAGAAATTTGCCATGACTAAACCAGCTCTCCAGGATATTCTCAGACCTATTCTCCATAATGATCAGTGCAATCCTCCACCTCAAAAATAAACTAACTCAGAAACTATTGATCAAACTCCAACTTCTACAGTGGCGAAAGGATTAAAAACGTCCACTGGACTTTTGAACAACTCGGTACCTAAAATTTTATCAGGCTTATCAATAATTTCAATCAATGTGAATGGCTTAAATTGTCCTCTGAAGAGGCACAAATTGGCTGATTGGATACAGAAACTCAGACCAGACATCTGTTGTATACCAGAATCTCATCTTACCTTAAAAGATAAATTTAGACTCAGGGTGAAGGGATAGTCTTCTATATTCCAGGGTAATGGAAAGCAGAAAAAAGCAGGTGTCACAATTTTATTTGCAGATACAATAGGGTTTTAAACCAACAAAAGTAAGCAAAGATAAAGATGGCCACTTTATATTTGGTAAGGGCAATACTCAATATGATGAGATCTTAATTATCAATATCTATGCACCCAACCAGAATGCACCTCAATTTATAAAAGAGACTGTAACTAGCATGAGCAACTTGATCTCTTCCAGCTCCATCATAGCTGGAGATTTTAACACTCGTTTGGCAGTGTTGGATAGATCCTCCAATAAGAAGCTTAGCAAAGAAATCTTAGATTTAAATTTAACTATTCAACTTCTGGATTTAACAGACATCTACGGAACATTTCATCCTAACAAAACTGAATACACATTTTTCTCATCAGTACACAGAACATACTCCAAAATCAACCACATCTTAGGTCACAAATCTAAGCTCAGCAAATTTAAAAGAATAGAAATTATTCCATACATCTTCTAAGACCATCATGCAATAAAAGTTGAACTCAGTAACAACAGGAATCTGTAGACACATACAAAAACATGGAAACTAAATAACTTTATACTGAATGATATGAGATGGGTCAGAGATGAGATCAAGAAGGAAATTATCAAATTTTTAGAACAAAATGATAATGAAGACACAAGTTATCAGAACCTCTGGGATACTGCAAAGGCAGTGCTAAGATTGAAATTTATAGCATTTCAAGCCTTTCTCAAGAGAATGGAAAGAGAGGAAGTTAACAACTTAATGGGATATCTCAAGCAGTGGGAAAAGGAAGAACATTCCAATCCCAAATCCAGCAGAAGAAAAGAAATAACCAAAATTAGAGCAGAATTAAATGAGATTGAAAACAAAAGGATTATAGAACAGATCAATAAATCAAAAAGGTGGTTTTTTGAAAAAGTCAACAAAATTGATAAGCCTTTGGCCAACCTAACCAAGAAAAAATGAGTAAAAGCTCTAATCTTGTCAATCAGAAACAATAAAGATGAAATAACAACAGATCCTTTAGAAATTCAAAAAATCCTTAATGAATATTACCAAAAACTCTATTCCCAGAAATATGACAATCTGAAGGAAATCAACCAATACTTGGAAGCACATCATCTCCCAAGACTTAGTCAGAATGAAGTGGAAATGTTGAACAGGCGTATATCAAGCTCTGAAATAGCATCAACTATACAAAATCTCCCTAAAAAGATAAGCCCAGGGCCAGACGGCTTCACGTCAGAATTCTACCAAACCTTTAAAGAGGAACTAGTACCTATAATACTCAACTTTTTCCAAAACATGGAAAAAGATGGAATACTTCCCAACACATTCTATGAAGCACACATCACTAAAGACCCAACAAGAAAATAAAATGATAGACCAATATCACTAATGAATATTGATGTAAAAATATTCAACAAAATCCTAACAAAGAGAATCCAGCAACACATCAAACAAATTATACAGAACAACTAAGTGGGTTTTATCCCAGGATCTCAAAGATGGTTCAACATACATAAATCTATAAATATAATTCATCACATATACAAATTAAAAACAAAGACCATATGATTCTTTCAATTGATGTAGGAAAAGCATTTGATAATATCCAGCATTCCTTCATGAGCATAACACTTAAGAAAATTGGTATAGAAGGGACATTGCTTAAACTAATAGAGGCCATCTACAGCAAACCCACAGCCAATATTGTATTGAATGGAGTTAAGTTGAAATTATTTCCACTCAGATCAGGAATGAGGCAAAGTTGACATTGTCTCCATTGCTCTTTAACATTGTAATGGAATCTTTAGCCATCGCAATCAGGGAAGAAAAAGTGATCAAGGGTATACATATAGGGTCAAAAGAAATTAAACTTTCACTCTTTGCAAATGATATGACTGTATATCTGGAAGATACCAGGGATTCTACTACTAAACTCTTAGAAGTGATCAAGGAATACAGCAGCGTCTCAGGTTACAAAATCAACACTCATAAATCAGTAGCCTTTATATATACCAACAGCAGCCGAGCTGAAAAAATAGTCAAGGACTCTATTCCATTCACAGTAGTGCCAAAGAAGATGAAATATTTGGGAGTTTACCTAACAAAGGATGTGAAAGATCTCTATAAAGAGATCTATAAACTCTATAAACTATGAAACTCTAAGAAAAGAAATAGCTGACAATGTTAACAAATGGAAATACATACCATGCTCATGGCTGGGAAGAATCAACATTGTTAAAATATCCATACTACCCAAAGCAATATATAATTTTCATGCAATCCCCATTAAAGTTCCACTGTCATACTTTAAAGATCTCGAAAAAATAATACTTCATTTCATATGGAATCAGAAAAAACCTCGAATAGCAAAGACATTATTCAGAAATAAAAACAAAGCAGGAGGAATTACATTACCAGACCTCAGACTATATTATAAATCAGTAGTGATCAAAACAGCATGGTACTGGCACAAAAACAGACAGGTAGATGTATGGAACAGAATAGAGAGCCAAGAGATGAATCCAACTACCTACTGTTATCTGGTCTTTGATAAGCCAATTAAATACATTGAGTGGGGAAAAGATTCCCTATTTAACAAATGGTGCTCGGCTAACTGGATGTTGACCTGTAGAAGACTGAAATTAGACCCACACCTTTCACCATTAACTAAGATAGACTCTCACTGAATTAAAGATTTAAACTTAAGACATGAAACTATAAAAATACTAGGAGAAAGTGGAGAGAAAACACTTGAAGAAATTGGCTTGGGCAAAAACTTTATGAGGAGGACCCCTTGGACAATTGAAACAACATCAAAAATACACTTTTGGGACCTGATCAAAGTAAAAAGGTTCTACACAGCCAAGAACACAGTAAATAAAGTAGGTAGACATGCCTCAGAATGGGAGAAGATATTTGCTGGTTATGTCTCCGACAAAGGTTTAATAACCAGAATCCACAGAGAACTCAAACATATTAGCAAGAAAAAAACAAATGATCCCATCTCAGGACGGGCAAGGGACTTGAATAGAAATTTCTCTAAAGAAGATAG
>CAUYQV010000069.1:0-19047 GCA_963574575.1 Galagoides demidoff
GTATTGAGCTGCAGTGATGTATAAATGTCTGCTATAAAGAAAGCCATCTCTCCAATGCTGCTTTGGGTTTATTTTCGTATGTTACGGTACACGGAAATGGTTTTAGGGAGAGTACTAGGAAATGGGTACCTTAGGTTAAGCTGCATATATATATATATATTTTTTTTTTTTTTTGAGACGGAGCCTCAAGCTATCCCCCTGGGTAGAGTGCCATGGCATCACAGCTCATAGCAACCTCCAACTCCTGGGCTCAAGCGAGTCTCCTGCCTCGCCTCCCAAGTAGCTGGGACCACAGGTGCCCGCCACAATGCCTGGCCATTTTTTGGTTGCTGCCATCATTGTTGTTTGGCGGGCCCGGGCTGGGGATTCGAACCCACCACCTTAGGTGTACGTGGCTGGCGCCTTAGGTGATTGAGCCACAGGCGCCAAGCCAAGCTGCATATATTTTAAAATGCAAACTCTTTCTTATCCATCCAACTTGTGAATTAAAAGTTTAAAATTCTAAATATCAGACTATTAAAATGTCATATTTTCTCAGGAAAAAATATGGTTCCTTAAACACTAATCATTATTGGTCATCACCATCACTGGCAAATATTTTCATCTAGTGATTCTCATGATTTTCAGATCAGTAATTCAAGGATTCTGTGGAATCAACTCAAGTGCTCATCAGTCCATGAATGGATTAATAAATTGTGGCGTATGCATGCCATGGAATACTATTCAGCCATAAAAAGATGGAGACTTTATATCTTTTGTATTAAACTGGGTGGAATTAAAGATCATTCTCCTTCCTACAGTATCACAAGAATAGAAAAGCAAGTGTCCAATGCACTCAATACTAATATGATACAAATAGATAAACTACTGCATGCCCACATGGAGAGAAAACACAATGAAAGGCAAGGGGTGTAGGGAAGACGGGAGAATGGCAAACTCACCTCATGGGCACAGTATAAGGATATACAGCACATCCCTTGGGTGAAAGGTTCAACTACAACCTGAACCTTACCTAACAAATGCAAACAATGTAACCTAATCATTTGTACCTTCATATTTATCGGAAATAAAAAATAAAAATAAAATGTAATTGAGGAATTCTGTGTGTGTGTTTTACAAACTAAGCTGAAGATTCTTACAAAGGTGATCCTCAAAACAACATTATAACAATATAAAATAAATTTATGTGTATCTTTGAAAAATAATTTGACAGCATGAATTTAAAAATTTGATATTTTAACTCTGCTTCTGGAGAGTATATAATAAAAATTAACTTACAGATGGGAAAACCCTTGAGGAATAGCCAGAACCTACAAACTCAGGGATGGCTATACCGGGAGCCCAGGCTTCACTGGTATGAAATACATCCATGTAACAAACACATTTATATACCTTAAATCTATAAAGAATAAAAATTTTAAAAGGCAAAAAATGAAATAAATTTTCTCATCTATAAAAGGGGAAAAATACTAGTCTCTACCTCATAAAGCTTTGTAAGAATTACCCAAGTTAATATATGTATTTCGAACAGTGTCTGATACAGTGTAAGTGCTAAATAAATCTCACCTCTTATTATTAAAGAAAGAACCCCAGAGTGGAATTCTTCAGGGTCCCTCAGCTACTGTGGAGAGCCGAACATCTATAGATGAGACGCCATCTGCCCTAGCAGCCGTTTGAGGCTTTGAAGACCAGCTCTTTGTAAATCCTAGTTATCTATCATCCCTTATTGCCCACTTATGTATAGTAAAGTTGATTCACTTAACTTGCCGTGTGAGTATTCTGTCTTACCAGACTCGTGCGAGTAGCAGAAGAACTGGTGCATAGCGAACCTAGAATAACCAGCCCGTGATGAAGCTAGAGTAACCATTGCACAGTGAGCCTGAGTAACCAGAGAGTATGGTGAGCCTAGAATAACCAGCCCACGGTGAAGATAGAGTAACCAGCGTGCACAGTTAGCCAACAGTAACCAGAGCACACGGTGAGCCTAAGTAACCAGAGCACAGTAAGCCTAGAGTAAGCAGAGCACACGGTGAAGCTAGAGTAAGGAGCACATGGTGAAGCTAGAGTAACCAGAGATCGCAGTGAGCCTAGAGTAACCAGTACACAGTAAGCCTAGAGTAACCAGCGCATGGTGTAGCTATAGCAACCAGAGCTTGCAGTGAGCTTAACCAGCACACGGTGAGCCTAGAGTAATCAGTGTGCGCTGTGAACCTCGAATAACCAGTACATGGTGAAGCTAGAGTAAGAGCATAGACTAACCACCACATGGTGAAGCTAGTGTAACCAGCCCCCAGTGATCCTAGAGTCACCAGCTGGCAGTGAACCTGCTCCACAGAAAGGAGCACAGGCAATATGTACAGATGGGCATGGCTGCACTCCAATCAAATTTTACCTACAAAGCAGGCACTGAGCCAGATTTGGCCTGCAGGCTGTAGTTTGCTGGCCTCTAATCTAATCTATTATTCTTACATAGAAAATAAAAAGGGAAACATTATATATACAATCAAAGTCTGAAAAGGAAATTTCCTACAAATTAAAATAGGCAGCGTCTAAGTGGTTGATGTGCATATTTGTATTTTTTTGTGTACATTTTTTGTATGAAAATATTTCATAAATAGGTTTATATACCTTAAGATGAAATGGGGAAAAGACATTTTAAAGTGTTTATGCCTCGTCTAAGGCCTTGGAATAGTTAACAGATTCTAACCTGAAACTGAAATCTTACCATAATTATGGGTATGATAATTAGTTGGGTTTAATCATTTTGCAAGTAATACATAGATCAAAAACCATAAATGTAAATGGTATTATCAATTATACGTTAATAAATCTAGGAAAATATTTTCATAAAGTATTGACCAGATATACTACTTAGACAGTGGAGGACAGCAAGGCTATAGCTGCTTTTTTAGAATCCACAGTGCATCTTTGAACTTAGAGCTCTGTAACAGCTCCACCTCAGGAAATTTCACAATATATGGGCTTTTATATGTTGTGTCTGTGTATTTATGCAGCTGTAGTGTGGATGATCTTATTCTCTTTGTTACATATGAACTCAGGAGGTCACTTAATAAAATCCACTTACACGCAATTGTAGTTTGTAATTTGTGTAGCACCAACCTAGAAATACAACATAAAATGAGACATCACCATCTCGATTCTCAAGAGTGACTTAAAAAAGAAAAAGTTTCCAAATGATGGGCATGATGGACACAGACAGTGCTGAAACATCAGCATCTTGGTGTTATTCCTGGTGAGGTGTGTGTTGAGTTGAATTGTATCCCAAAAGAGGTTTTGGAGTCCTGAAGCTACACTGTCATATTTTAAAAATCTTGAAAAAATAATACTTTGTTTTGTATGGAATCAGAAAAAACTTTGAATAGCCAAGACATTACACAGGAATAAAAACAAAGCAGGAGGAATCACACTACCAGACCTCAGATTGTACCATAAATCGATAGTGATTAAAACAGAATGGTACTGGCACAAAAATAGAGAGGTAGATGTATGGAACAGAATAGAGAGCCAACAGATAAATCCAGCTACTTATTGTTATATGATCTTTGAAAAGCCAATTAAAAACATTGAGTGAGGAAAGGATTCCTTGTTTAACAAATGGTGCTGGGCAAACTGGCTGGTGACCTATAGAAGACTGAAAGTGGACCCACACCTTTCACCATTAACTAAGATAGACTCTCACTGGATTAAAGATTTAAACTTAAGACATGAAACTATAAAAATACTAGAAGAAAGTGTAGGGAAAACAATTGAAGAAATCAGCCTGGGTAAAAATTTTATGAGGAGGATCCCTTGGGCAATTGAAGCAACATCAAAAATACACTACTGGGACCTCATCAAATTAAAAAGGTTCTGCACAGCCAAGAACACAGTAAGTAAAGCAAGTAGACAGCCCTCAAAATGGGAGAAAGATATTTGCTGGTTATGTCTCCAACAAAGATTTAATAACCATAATCCACAGAGAACTCAAACATATTAAGTAATCCCCTTTCAGTGTGGACAAGGGACTTGAAGAGACACTTCTTTGAGGAAAACAGGCACATGGCCTACAGATATGGAAAAATACCCACCATCCTTAATCATCAGAGAAATGCAAATCAAAACTATTTTGAGATATCATCTAACTCCAGTAAGATGAGCCCATATCATGAAATCACAGATGCTGGCATGGTTGTGGAGAAAATGGAACACTTCTACACTGCTGGTGGGATTGTGAACTAATACGTTCCTTTTGGAAAGACATATGGAGAAGACTTAGAGAACTAAAAATTGACCTGCCATTTGATCCTATAATTCCTCTATTAGGTATATATCCAGAAGACCAAAAATCACACTACAGTAAAGATATTTGTATCAGAATGTTCATTTCAGCCCAATTCATAATTGCTAGGCCATAGAAGAAGCCCAAGTGCCCATCAACCCACGAATGGATCAATAAACTGTGGTATAGTCCACCATGGAATACTATGCAGCCATTAAGAAAGATGGAGACTTTACTTCCTTCATGTTGACATGGATGCAGCCTGGAAAATATTCTTCTTAGCAAAGTAGCTCAAGAGTGGGAAAAAAAGTATCCAATGTACTCAGCCCTGCTATGAAACTAATTTATAGCTTTCATAGGAAAGCTATAACCCAATTTTAGCCCAGGAATATGGGGAGAGGGGAGAGGGAGGGGAGGCGATGGGGGAGGGTTGCTGGAGGGAGGTTGATTGGTGGGATCATGTGTATGGTTCATCCTATAAGGATACATGTGAATCTCTCTAAATGTAGAATATAAATGTCTTAACATAATAATTAAGAAAAAGACATGAAGGCTATGTTAACCATTGGATGAAAATATTTCAAATTATATATAGAAACAGTACATTGTACCCCATGATAATATTAATGTACACTGCTATGATTTAACTAAAAAAAGATAAAGTTTAGAACGCGTACCTTGGGGACTACCATTATTTTGTTGATTCAATTAAAAATATTTTTGGGTAAAACAAGAATTTGGTCATACATGTAGATGTGACTTGCATCCAACACTTTTGTGGGCTGTCTGGGCCTCTTATATTTAAGATAGGAAATGAAAATAAAGTTTAAAAATGTTAATTTTTGCAATCAAAATATAACCAGAATTATGATTCACAATTATTTTCCCAGTTATCCGTAGTTGTTTAATCTCAGGCAGTATAAATGTGGCCCGTATTATGAAACCAATATGTCTTTGTCCATTCAGTGGCGCTGTAAAGGAAGCCCAGAGGCTGATGATTTATAAGGAAAAGAGCTTGGCTCACAGTTCTGCAAGCTGTATGAGAAGCTTGGGGCCAGCACCCACATCTGGCCAGGGTTTCAGGCTGCATCCACTCACAGTGGAAGCAGAAGGGGAGTCGGAATGTACAGATCACATGGTGAGAGTGGAAGCAGGAGAGACAGGCTGTCCCCAGGGTTTTTTAACCACCAGCTACTCTTCCACTCCCAGCAAGGGCCTTCACCCGTTCCTGAAGGATCTTCCCATGACCCAAACACCTCCCACTACTAATCAAATTCTAACAGGAGGTTTAGAGCAGACAAACATCCTAATTATAGTACATTCCCAACAAACTGTGATATGCTTCAAATTGATGCCAGTCCTGCTCTCTCCTTTTGCAACATGAACTCAAATATTAATTAATCATGATGACGATGGCATATCATAATCACTGGAAAGCCTAGAATACATAGCAACCACGTGAAGACGTTCCGCTTCTCCCCCACTTCTCTGTCCCTCCAGCCACAGAGCCAAGCACTCGCCATCTGTCACCATCCTCTCAACTGCCTCATCCTCTTGTGCTGCTTCCAGCCTTCTCTGCCTTCATTTTTTGCCAGACGTTTAATGTCAGATCCTCACAAAGAAAACAAGTTTAAGGAAGAAGTGGATAAATCATGCAGTTTCATAAAGGTGGTTGTTTTTTGTACTTAGCTAAAAAAAAAAAAATTAATTTTCTCTGTGCACCCACATCAGTGTTGCGTGCTTTCACAGATAAGCTCTTTGGGAGCAGGGACCATGTTTTCTTAATTAGGTACAGGCTTTTTTAAAGCTTTTCATCCTGGACTGAGGTCTCAAGATCCCTATAGGTGCTCAATAAATATTAAACACCAGTGATCATTGTCTAGTGGCGTTTATTAAGCGTCCCTTTGCACATTCTGCTGTTCAGAGAAAAGTCCAACAGCAAAGTCCTGCCTGCTAGGAGTCTGTGCCAAAATTTCAACAGCACTCATGGAGCCTTGCATTAAATTGATACAATTAATGAAACATTTTTCATTGTGTTCAAAGACACAAAGCATTCGCCCACAATGTTTGTAAGTAAATATTCACACTCTTTATTTTTGGTTGGTTTTTCCTTCAAATTGACTATCGTTTATCTAGTATGAAGTCTCTAGTCCCATGACAAGTTCAGAGAAATATGCAGTGTACTTTTTACATGAAAGACCCCCCAACTTATTCGTAGTTACTCAAATTCATTCCTACTTTTATACATGAAGTAACTGCTTACGGAAGTGCAGCAGTGTCAGATGAATAGGCTGTTTAAGATTTGAGCAAATTTCTACACCTGATTTTTTTCTTTATTAAAGCTAACATATTATTAAAAATTATAGCTATTAAATGTGAGAGTGCTTATGAGACACCACCATCTCATCCCTACCCACTACCTACTTTTAAGCTATCTCTATCAAATAAGGCAAATCCTGATAGTTTTCTTTCAAAGGTAAGAAAACACAAATGCACATGGCCCAGAATAGCATCAGCTGTTCAGGTGACTATGGCAGTTTCTGAGTGGGGAAACCATTTACATGGCTCCATGGTCTTTAAATAATCAAAAAATCATTAACTAACAGTGATTCATGTTCAAAAAAGAACATTCCCTTTTGTA
Source organism: Galagoides demidoff (assembly GCA_963574575.1). NCBI lineage: Eukaryota > Metazoa > Chordata > Mammalia > Primates > Galagidae > Galagoides > Galagoides demidoff. The sequence continues at coordinate 6,921 of CAUYQV010000069.1, forward strand.
ATATTATTTTAGAGATGTAATTATGATTGAAGACCCTTCACCTAGATTTCCCTGCTGTTTTAATCTGTTGGTTGATTATTAGAAATTCCTGAAAACCTCCACTCATTCATTGACTTGCTCAGTGTTACTGAATAGAAACCATGCACCACTGAATGTCCTCTATACAGTGCACACACTACTAAACAAAATATACAATCCTTGCCCTAACAGAGCTTGCATTAAAGCAGCAAAGAAAGTGGGAAAGGGGAGTAAGGCAGGCCGGGGGCCGGGGCTGCCATCTTAGTGATCAGAGAAGGCCCCACTGAACATTATGACACTGGAGCATTAATCTGAAGACAGTGAGGTACTTAGGTGTGTATGATAGGGGAGACTGCCTGGAACGTATGAAAAACGTCCTGAAGGGAACCAAGGAGAGCCAGGCAAAGTGAGTGACAGTATACACAGTAGGAGTTAGTAGAAGAGATTAGAAGGAGTGTGGCATGAGGAATAAGGAAGGATAGATACCCGTCCTACAGGAGATGTGAGGCTTTGGCTTCTACTCTGGGCAGAAAGGAAGCCTTTTGCACCTACACTGATTTAGTGTTTAACACAATCACACTATTGTGTCAAGACATTAGAAGGGCAAAAGTGAAAATAGGGAGATATGTTAGAGGCTACTGGAACTATGCATAGTGTGGGTGACATGACCAAATGGTTGGACAAGGGAGATGGTAAGAAGTGTGGTTATGGTTTTCTGTATCTGTTCTGAACGTGCAGTTGGTAGTATTTGCTGATGAAAGAGAGAAAGAGAGAGGGTTCAGGTCATGAAAGATGTTGCCAAGTGTTGGGGCAAGAAACTAGAAAAACTAATTGCCATTGGTGAAAATGGAAAACCTGAGACAGGACCAGACTTTGGTGGAAAGGTCGGGGTCTCCACATTGGATGTGATCTATTTGATGTACCTAAAACACATAGGAGTGAGTGGCAACAAAGAATGAGTTCAGCATTAAGTAGCAGATGCTGAGACTGTCCGAACCCCAGCTTCCTCAGCTAAAACAGGAGCTGGTCAACAGGATTTCTGCAAATCCTAGCATGTGACAGACTGATCTACTTTTTTAGCACTGGTAATTTACCATCAAAATAATTGCTATGTAAACGTATGTTGTTTTGATGGCATTTTCTTCCTTCGGGGAGAATTATGCAAGGCAAAAAAAATTCCAATGTAGTCATAAAAGTCACGTCTTAGTGTAAAACAAGGAGATGACAATGAAATTGGAGACTGAACACCCAAATTATAAAAGGTTCTCATTGTGTCTGGAAGGTTAAGAGAGTAGTTTCCATAATTAGACCCTACATCTCACCCTTTGCTAAGGTGTCTCTGTGGAATTCTGTCTTTGAATCCCGCAGTCCCTCTGTAGAGAGTCCGCTTAATTAAAAACTTTTTATTTAAGTAACTGGAAGGAGATCCTGGGAATGAAGGCAATAAAATTAAAATTCTTTTATTACTTGTGTGTTTCTACGGGCAAATAAATGCATGTACATTCTAGCAATCCCTCCTTCATGCGTGCAGATTCCGTTTCAGGCACGAGAGAAGCTTATCTGAGAGATGTGCAAAGAAAATATTTGGCATCAACAGTCTACACTTTGAACATGGCTTTATTTGCGTTATTAATTACAGAAAAATCTTTAATTTCCTTACCTCTAATCACTTTGTCAAGGCTCAAATAAAGTTATTATGTCTAAAGAGGGAAGATTTGCACACACAGTGTGAACTCAATCACAGAGTGATTTTCAAGCTTATCAAATGCTGGCTTTTTATCCAAATCCCGGGATACATGCAAACAGAATTTCCCCTCACACTAATACTCAACAGTATCATTTGAGAGGCTGTAGTATATGCTACAATGAGGATATTTGGAGGGAAAAATGGGAATTAAATTCTGACTTCTTCTCTTTCATAGTATGCTCCTGAGCAAATCAGTTAACCTTGTGAGGACCAGTGCCTCATCTGGAACCTCCATGGGGCTACTGGTCAGTGTAAATGAAGCAATATATGAAAACACTTCCCATGGAATAGGCACCAAATAGTCCCTCAATTTATGACATTTTGTTCAAGTTTTAACATTCTTGAGATCAGATTATCTTAAAAAAAAATCTCTGTAACAAAATTTACAAATAGCCATTAAGAAATGTGCATTTTGATAAAATTATTGCTTATATTTATAAACTTAGACAAAGGTGGAAAGTATTGCTATCAAAACCACCAGGGGCAGTGAGCCTAGGTCTGGTTACTAGCTGTACAGAGAGCCAGTTAATGAGATGAGAAGAATTGCCCAGGAAGAAAGGCATTTTTAATACAAGAGACGTCTGTCAGGAGGAGACATCATCTCAAACCCATCTGCCCAAGCAATGGAGAACCCAGGCTTTGTAAAGAGGGGTTACATGCACTAATTCCACTAAACAGGGACGATTGCAATATTTGGCAAATCATATGGCAAAGATACCAGAAATCATGACTAATTTATATACCATACTGACAATAAGCTCATGGCTTTAGTGGAAACCCTGGTCTATAGAAAGCAAAAAGAACAAAGTGAGAAGATTTCAAAGTGTTTAAGAAATAAAGTTTTACATTAGCTAATCAGTGAGGAAACTGCAGAATTCTAAGCCACAGGCAGGCTGGTTAGCATACAATACATCAGTGCTGCCAACGCTCTGACAATTCCTCCTCCTTAGAAGTACATTCCTTATCATGTTAGTCCTGAACCCTATACCCAGGCAATACCTTCAACAATTTCAGCCTTCAATCAGAACCAAATTTTCCTCTCCTGCGACTAGGCATCCTAGCCTTCTCCAATTCAAATCTTCACATACCCCACCTTCACAGCACTCTCTCACCTCATCTATACCCAAGCATCAAAGAAGAATTATTTAGGGAAATATGAGAACTGTACTAAAGATAATCCTCAGGATTTTCACAAGGAAGCACTCAGTGCAGTCTAATACTGAATTCCCTTTCTCCTTTACCCCTCAGGTGGACACCTCTGGACTCCTGCCTCACCTTTGATCTAGCTGTTGCCTCAGAGCACAGTCTCTCATACTGCTCTGTGGGCTGGCAGTCACATCCTGTCCTCCTGGGTGCACATGCCAGGCTCTCAGGATGTCCCAGTCCATGAAGAATCCTGAATTGAAATTTGGTAGCACAGGGGAATTTGCTGTTTCTTTGAGATCAGAAATTAAGACATTTTCTCCCTAAGATGTAATAGCATCAGGTTAATTCATACTAAAAAAACTTTTTTTTACTTATTACTAAATCATAACTGTATACATTTATAAGGTTCAGCTTGATGATTTGATATAGTGTAGAATGCTTAAATCAAACTGATTAACATAACCATCACCTCACTTACTTATTTTTGTGGTAAGACATTTATAATATACTCTTAGTTATTTTGAAATGTACCCTTGCATTGTGCACATTAGGTGAGATCCTGCCAAATGCCCTCCCTCCACCTTACCTCCACCCTCCTTTCCCCTCTCCCTCCTCTCCCCTCCTTTTCTCCGGACTATCTTTGTGTTTTATCATGTGTACGAATGTGTAAGTTTATATATTGGTTTCATAATAGTACTAAGTATATTGGATACTTCTTTTCCATTCTTGAAGAAGAATGTGTTCTACCTCTATCCAGGTAAACATAAAAGATATGAAATCTCCCTCTTTTGAAAGCTGCATATATCCCATGGTATACATATACCACAATTTGTTTATCCATTCATTAGTTCTTGGGCATTTAGGCTGCTTCTATGATTTGGCAATTATGGATTGGGCTGCAAAAAAAAAATTGGTAAAATGATTTTTCTTCATCTGGGTAAAAAAAAATAATTAGCTTTCCTCCATCATAATGACCAGTAGAGAAGTTCCCTTCTTGAACTTTATATTTTGTACAATTTTCCTTTCATAGCAGAAGATGAGGGAACCATGTGGTTCAGTAAAAGGAATGTCCTCTTTCTAACAAGATAGACCTATATTTGAACACACCCTTCTTAGCTTATCAGTTGTGTAACTTGGAAATTCTCCTGATGCCTAAGAATTTTGATCTCTTTCATATATGAAATGGGAATAACTCTTTATAACTAGCAGAATTGTTGGAAGATAAAAAATTATGAAAATGCCTGGTACTTAGAAAATCACATATTTTTATTATCTTTACTGTTACTTCACTCTTACAGGGCCCTGGATTGCACAGTTTATAGAAGCAATTTTCAACTGGTGTGCCAGGAGAGGATCTTAAGTGTACAGCAAAAATTCTTAAAGATCATTAATTAAATTATTTTTAAAAGAAGTTCAAAGCACTGTAAATATATTCCTTTTTTGACTCTTTTGTTGTCAAAATAATTTAAGTGTGCCCCAGAAGTTTAACTGTAAGTTCAAGTGTATGAGAGATTTTAAAAAGGCTGAAAAACACTGGTTTAGAGGAAGATTTCTACAGAGAGGAACATTCTCCCTGCTTTGGCATCCTGTTTCCTCAGAAAGATCTGGGAGAGGAGTGAAGAACCAAGTGCCTGCCTGGATGAATTATACTGAAATAACTTCACCATCTTTCCCGAGAACTGTTTAGGAGGTTACAAGTTCATCAACATGCTTCTCCGAGTAACAGAAGCTGATTGGGTTTGGACTGTGACATCTTGAAGCGCACACCAGAATGAGCCATCTCACAAAGCAGACTGGGGTCCTGCCTTCCTTTCATTTTTGAAGACTCAGGGTGCTATGGAATGCTATGGGTAGCCAAGGTTTTGGGATTGCAATCAAATCAGGTCAAAGGAGAAATTTCCCAAGTGGCAAGTTATTTTCCCTTCCAGGACTTAGTATGCTTACTTGCCTCCCTGGAGCCATCTCAAATATTTACAGAAGTGTTAAAGATGGGACTGAGACCACATCATTCTGCGTGATCTCTGCTAATGCTGACTCTAACATCAAAATCGGAATAATATGCCTGTCAGAATAGTTGCTCACTGTGTTGGTAAATAAATGTTCATTGATAAAATATCACCCAGAATAAAAATATATATATATGTGTTGCATTAGTCATGCTTCATAAACATTTCTTAACTTTGCTTCTTCATGAAATAGTGGGAAGCAATTTCTTCTGTTTTGCATTCTAGGGAAAACAGAATGTGTGTGTTTCTTCCCATCCCTTGGTGCCACCTCCAAAGGACACGGCTTCTTGGACCCGAACTTCCGGCTCATCCTTGTCCTCTAAGTCACGCTGGAATAGCAAGGATAGCCAGCACCCTCTGCCCAGCAGGATTTGTCTCCTGCAGCCTCAGGCTTCCAGAGGATTTTTCTTCTAATCATATCTATTTTCTGTAAGCTCTTTAATCAGTTCTTAATCCTTCTCCTTCCTTTGCCAGAGGTAATTAAATTGTATGTGGGAGTGGGTAGTCTCCAGGATTTCTGCAGGATGGGACTCTTCGGGCAGGATCCCGGGGTGGGGATAACCAGAGGGAAGAAGGCAAAAGCCAGTGAAGGCTGGCCCCTTGATCCCCAGGGGAAAGCAGACGTGCCATGATCTCTTGAAAAAGATGGAACTTCTCCATCAGAGAAGAGGTCCTTTCTGACAGACCATTCGCTTCTAGGAATTGAATGCCTTGGAAATCCACAGGCCTGCTGCTATTGTGGCAGCCAGACCATGGCCTCAGGACTGCCTGCAGTGGGAGGTGTCAGTGACACCAGTCACACCAGGGAACGGGCAGGGCTGTGTTTCCTCTGCAATGCCTCCTGCTGATTGTCCAACACCTTGTCTTTCTCTTCAGACTTCTGAATTATGACTCCCCCAGCAACTAGTCATGTGCTTCTGGATGGCATTTCTTGTTTTATTTTCTTGAATTATTATTAAGTCATTGACTTTATCTGTAAATGTTTTGATCTCTCATTTCCCAGTAACCAGGTCACATACTTACATATTCACTTTCTTACACTGTTCTACGAATTATATATAATTTTCCGAGATCCTTATATGTATACAGTCCCCAAGCCTCAGGCCCATATGGTCCTAGTCCCTAGCCCATTAAGAACTGAGCCACCTAGCAGGAGGTGAGCAGGGGCTTCATTTACAGCCACTCCCCTCTGTCTGCATCACTGCCTGTGCTGCTCCTCCTATCGGATAAGCACTGGCTTTACATTCTCATAGGGGCGCGAACTCTATTGTAGACTGTGCATGTGAGGGACCTAGGTTATGAGAACCTAAAGCCTGATGATCTGAGGTGGAGCTGTAATGTGGAGCTTGGCTCATCCTGAAACATCCTCCCTCCCATGGACCATAGAAAAATCGTCTTTCATGAAGCTAGCCCCAGGTGCCAAAAAGGTTGGGGACCACTGTTACAGGTAGAATGTTTCCTAGAAAACCCTGTGAGTTGCAATTTAGCATTAAAAGAACATCAATTAGATTCTGCTGTGAATATGTATCAGATGAACTTTTCTAAAGGAGGTTGATTCACAAAGCGCCCATCACGTCCTAGGGAACCAGGATGTCTAAGAACATTCTCTTGTTCACAAGGACTTGACTCTAACAGCACAGCACCATCCAATAGAACCTTCCATGATGGTGCAACTGTTGTATAATTCACACTGTCCAGTAAGCTAGCCATAAGTTCCATGTGCCTGCTGAGTGCTTGAAATGTGTGACTAAGGAACACAAAGCTTCCTTTTATTTCATTTTAATAAGTAAAAGTGTAAACAGCACCAATACTTTGGCCCCTAAAATGTAGCAGTAGTTCTCCCATTTCTCCCAAAATAATAGTTGCAAAATGTAGTTCAGTTTGCAAATAAAAATAAGATCTCTTCTTTTCCAGTGATAGTTCACAATATGAATAGAAAAGCAAGTCATGAAGATAAGGGGACCCTAATTCTGTAGTTGCAGAGCTTGATAAAGTAGGGGAACCCCAACCAGAAACAACTCTGAAAGCACAGAGACTGCACAGGGCAAGAAAGATGTGAAGATGACAGAACCCAGATTGAGTTGTTCACTGGTGTGGAGCGCCTGTCTGAAAAATGATATATCCTTTGATAGTTCGCTCTGGGGATTAGGGAAGAATGGATCTTACTTTGCACAAAGAAGTGCTTTTTTTATAATGGATCCCCATGTAGAAATGGATAAACTAGCTAGTAGCTTTTAACTTGATTGCAGATAAATGGAAATGATTATAGAAAGCCAAGCAAATTAGGTAGTAACTATGCCGTCCCTACCGACTCCCCACAGATACCTTCAGAAATACATTACTGTCTGAGACAGCTCTGCTCATATATACCACCTTATTTGTATTCTCCTTCTAGGATCTGTCACACAGGATGCTCATATAAAAAAAAAGAGGGGGGACAAAGTCTGGGAACTTTTCAGCTCCTGCTGTTAACACATTAACGTAACATAGGCACTCTTCCAGCTTGCAGACTGGGTGCAGCTAATGCTTACATTTGTCACACCACCCAGAGAAGTCAGGATTTGCTGCGCTCTCCACATGGGTGTGCCCCTTCCCTCCTTGCGTCTGGGCCTTGTAACCCCTCAGGTTCCACCCAGCTTGCAGCTGGTAATTCAGGACCCAGCGCTCTGTACACTGGATGAGTGCAAAGACAAAGGTGGTCATGGTAAGCGATTACCTCTCAGAGATGCAGGTTTGGAATCAGCATCGTGAAACTGTTGATACGGACACTGAACGTGAAAGGCACGTCCAACACCACAATGAATTAAGTGGTACAAAAACCTACAATTGTTTCCTGCATTAACGTGCAATGTTGAAGCTTCCCTGAGCACAAGAGAAGCACTTTGGGGAAATTCTACTCGGGCTTCAGTTCTCAAAAGGCAAGCAGATGATTCTGTGCTAAACCATCTAAACGTATTGTAACATAATTAGAGTTGTTCAGAGTTCTAGGGAACAGCCTGTCAATTCTTCCTGGATTTCATTTTTAATTTGCCTTGGGAGCATAGGAGCCACTTCAGAGCCTATTTAAATAGAGACAATCTTGCAGATAGGAATGTAAATATCCCTGCAAGGCTAAGTGATGATGCTTAAATAAGCTGCCAGAGATATTTGCCAACTGGTTTAAGTTACGCATTTGAGGAAGTAGGTTCGCTGGGGAGATCATATCTTGTAACTGCCTAATAATTTCCCCCATCCCTAAATATGCTCTGTTTTGTTATTTTTAAATTTGCATAACTTTGGATCTTGTGATTGAGCAATTCCATCTCAAGTATGTATTAAATGTGTGTGTGCGTGTTCACTAAGCGTGGGTATAAGAATGCTTATAGAAGCACCGTTTGGAACCAGGCCACATATCTACCACCAGTAGAACAACCAAGTAAATTGTGGCATATTGATATAATGGAATATAATATAGCAACAAAAAGACACAATTATGACTACAAGCAAGATGAATAAATATCACCAACATAGCGTTGGCTAAAGGAAATAAATACTAGCTACTTTACAGATGCATATTTATGATTATGCATATATTATTCAAAACCAGGCAATTTTTGAAGCTACCAATCAGGATAGAAGATAATAATGGACAGAAGCATAAGGAAATACTCATGGTTCTAGAGTACTGGGAATATTTTATTTCATGATCCAGACATATATAACTGTATCCCATTTAGAAAAATTAATTGAACCATATATTTATAATCGTCTACTCTTTGACACTGCGCTCAGTAAAAATACGCTAAAGCATAACAAACTTGTTTCACATTGTAAGTTTTTACTGAAAAGAGCTCATTTGCATTCACTTTGTTTGGCTAAAGGTTACGATATAAAATAAGCTTGTTTTATATAATATTTTAGTCAAATTTATTAATATCAAACACAAAATTTGAACATGAGCATAAAGTTCAATGAATTTTTATCATTTCTAGGTTTTTATCCAGGAAACCTGAATCTGGATTAAAGACTAAAACAAACAAATACGTTCCTTTAATAGACATAATGGAACCACTGTAGAGAAATTTTTTTTTTTGTTTAAACATGGCTCTGTTGATAAACCAGTTAAGAATAATACAGCGTGATTATTTTATTATATTAATTGCTTCACAGCCTTTGATTTTGGGTAATTTACTTCTTTGTCTACACCCTTTGTTTTACAGGGTGGTCAATATTAGGATTAAGAAATAAAATAAATTTAATTTTCCTGTTTGTAACGTGAAACATGTCAACAGCCAATTTAATAATACTTCAAACCAATGAAGTTGATTTTTAAAAGACTATTTAAAGAGAGAATCTTGGCTATTATGTAGACTCTTTTTAAATTTAAATGAATTCAGCCATTTTTGTCTTTTATGGAGAACAATGAACTTCACTGACTTTAATTTATAAAATTACTGTGTCCTGCAGTAAACTTCCCTGGCTCTGTTATTCACTAGGTGCGTGACTCAGCACATCACACAGCCTTTGTATGTTTTAATTCCATGAAGCAAAATCTCATGGCAGAGAGTTCCTATGTTGGCCAATATAATAAGGTCTCTATTTTACTAACATTGTATTCTTATTAGTTAATTTATTGAATAATTTATTCCTAGCGCAGTGATAACAGAGGAGTGTATAACATGGTAGTTTTTCCCAAAGAGCTAACATGAGTTAGGAGAAAAATAGAAACATAATAAATATTAATGCAAGTTAAGAAGGATTTCACAAGCGGTACATGAATGAATCTTATAGAGAAGGGAGAAAAAAATCAAGTTGCAAAGCTTCGATGCCCAGTACTTTTCACCTTAGAAACTAAAACACCGCTAAGTCAAAAAAGCAGTTTTCCATGAACTGAACTTTAAGATTCTCTAAAAATATTTGCTACCATTTGATGGGTTCAGCTGTGTTTGGGACTAGTAATTCCTCTAAAATATGTAGTTTTTGATCCAAACAAGGTACTGAAACAAAAGCAAAAAACAAATAAAAACTGGCATTTTATGAAAATTATAAATGAAGCCCAACTTCAAGTGTCCAATTTGGGGCTTAACCAAGCCCAAATTGTGTTTTTCGGGTATTCTTGCAGCAAACTTCTTGATGCAGGTCTTAGGGTACCTATAGGAGAAAACACCTTTAATTAAGAAAAAGGAAAGGGATTTTCCTCAAGTATCTACATGGTTCAGAGAAACTTCCCAAGCCTAAGTACTGGCCTGGAAAATCAACAAACATATTGACAGCGATATGGTCTTAAGAAGTAGAAAGCATCCAGTATACCCTGACTGGTTTGCATCCCTTGCTTAAGATTTAGAGTCCTTGATAAGAGGATTTTATCAGCATGAAAGGGCCAGCTGGCTTGGTTGCTGGGTTATAAACAAAGTACTCTGTTTTTCAGGTATTCATGCTGGGAGGCCAGCACTGCCTGTCACCCAAAAATAAGAAAACATTTTCAACTTGAACAAGCAAGTGAATGCTAAGTAGAAAGAAATTCATTGGTTTAATGGTAAAAGATCCTACGTTTATAATTGCTTGTCTCATTATTTTTCTCTGCTGCTGGTCTGTGATCAACTCGACAGTAGAAACAGCATCTTATTGTTGTATCTCCCAATGCCTACAAGAACATTTAGTTTGAGTACATAATAAAAACCCGATGAATGCTTGATGAGTGGATGGGTGAATGGAAAAAATTAGTGAATCAGTTCAAATCAGAACTAACACTTCACAATTTTGCAAAACACCCAAAATACTCTTATGCTTGAATCTGAAATCAGCATCTGATTTGGCCTTACAAATCAATAAGAGAAAGGCTAACTTTTCAATACAATAGACGAGAGAAAGACTAACATTTTAATACAAATGGACAAAGAACATTCATCAAAGAAGAAATATAAATAATCTATACGCATATGAAAATATGTTAACCTTGCTAGTGGCTATTAAATGCAAAATAAAGCAAATATGATGCACTGTCTGATTCCGTGTAATCTAAAGCAAATCTGGGTACACAAAGTTCATATCATACCCAGTGAGGGGCGAGTGGTGTTCATAAGCAAAGCTTTGTGTGTGTGTGTATAGCCAATCCTCGGGCTCTAATCACGCCCTGAGAGCCTTCTCCTGCCAGATGGGCAGTGGCATTAGATTCCCACAGGAGTATGAACACGACTGTAGACTGGGCCAGTGAGGGATCCAGGTTGCTCGTGGTCTGAGGTAAATGGAATGCATATAAATCATACATAAAACACCCCCCAACCAAGGTTTGTGGAAAAATTGTCGTCTGTGAAACCAGACCCTGATGCCAAAAAGCTGGGGACTGCTGCATTAAGAGGTAGTGTAACAAGTTGGACTTGAGATTCCGACTGCCCAGGTTGCCACTAAATCCCAGTGCTGCCACTTGCTGTTTGAATAATGTCTTTAGTAATTAACTTAATCAACCAGTGTCTCCGTTTTACCACTTGTAATGCAGACATGATTAATGATAACTCCTTCACGGGGTTGTTGTAAGGATAATAGGCATTATCATAGTAAAGTTCTTAGAACAATGCATGGGATATGTGAGCACCACTCCAGTGGTGGCTTTTCTATACTTAGTGTATACAGCCCTGCTTCTTGAAAGAACAACTCCATAGCTTTAAATAGTTGTCTTCTGAGGAACAGAGGAGTAAAAGTGTCCTGAATAATAATCAGGCATCATAAAAGGACAGAATAGGAAGGTCCATTATTAGAAGAGCTGGGATGCTTTGGGTAACATGGTTTACCAGTGATCTCCAGGAAAAGAAGAATAAAGAGAACTCTCATGGCTGTCTAAAATAGTAATAGTAAATAAGGGTATTTTCCTGATTTATGATCTAATCCTGACTATGAAAAAACACCTCTTCCGTATGCTTACCCCTCCAAGCCAGGCCAAGGGTGTGGGGGGTAAGGGGGAAGCGTTAACTCAGCACTGGAGTTGCAATCACATAAAATGGTAAATTGCTTCTGTTTTTCTTTCAGTTCAAGTTCTTCTTCTCTAATCCATGGAGCTATTACTGGTACTAATTCCTAGTTCCTCTAATTTTTCATTGTCCCTTTCCTTGTTCTGTTACCCACGAGTAACCCACTTCCCAATTCCTAGCTTTCATGAAATTTGTCATCTTTTCATTCAGTTTCTTTGGCTCATCATCTGGCTCGTCACTGATACTCAATGGTAATTTGAATAGAC
>CAUYQV010000072.1:0-15928 GCA_963574575.1 Galagoides demidoff
CCTGAGGCTGAGAAAGATAAGGTTTCACCTGATGTCAGCGTACGGCTCATAACTTACTTATCCTTTTGTTCATTTATCTAACAGATACGCATTAAGTGTTTAGCATGGCCCATGCACCAGTAGGCACAAATGGAAATAAAATATGCCTTTAAGATGTTCGTGGTCTGGCTCGGCACCTGTGGCTCAATCGGCTAAGGCGCCAGCCACATACACCTAAGGTGGCGGGTTCGAATCCCCAGCCTGGGCCCGCCAAGCAACGATGATGGCTGCAACCAAAAAATGGCCGGGCGTTGTGGCAGGCACCTGTGGTCCCAGCTACTTGGGAGGCAGAGGCAGGAGATTCGCTTGGGCCCAGGAGTTGGAGGTTGCTATGAGCTGTGATGCCATGGCACTCTAGGGGATAGTTTGAGGCTCCGTTTCAAAAAAAAAAAAAAAAAAGATGTTCATGGTCTAACAGGGGAGAGGGAGAAGAATATCAGCTCTCCAGGCCCAGTGTGGGAGGGGGAATCACAGGCACCCTGGGAGCACAGAGGAGAGCACCCAGACTGAGGTGGGAGAGGGGCAGAGGCGACATCAGAAAAGTGGTTCTGGAAGAGGTATCCCAGAGAAGGAGCCCCAAGGCTGGGGCCTGGAGTTAGAAGATCAGAAACAGAGTAGCAACATTCCCAGGCACAAAGTTTTGATCTAGCAGGATATATCTGGGGATTATAGGTAGTTCTGTATAATTAGAGTAAAAAGTCATACGTGTGTACATTGGCTTCCATGTTTGTGTTCACATGTTTGTGCATGCCCACATGTGTGCTCATGTGCACGTGTAAGGGTGAGTGAGGACAGTCCAGTGATGCTGCAAGGCCAGCTCAGGAACAACCTTATGTACAAGCATGCCAGAGAGAGTCTCGGAGGTTTTAAGCAGGGATGACACACACAGTTTGCTTTTTAGAAAGGTACGGTGATTTACCCAGACTGCAAGTAACTACAAGTAGAGGTTAACACCCCCTTTTACCTTCTACAAACCGGTTCAGTTAAAAATATCTGGAAAGAGGTTGTGAGAGATTCTACTCCTTGCTGACCAGAGCAAAAATATATCCATTTGAGCTGGTTATTTCCACCAAGGTCAAACTCATATTTTATAATGAGTTTGTATGAAAAAATATCAGATGTTTAATTTTTTTATGCAATCAAAGAGAAAACAGCAAAAATAAGCTGTCGCTGGGGTTCTGACTCTGGAGTGGGTCTAGGAGCTGCATGGAGGGTTACATGGGACCATCCTCAACCATGCAGTGACTGACATGGGCCCATAATTAACACGCATTAAATCAATCACTCCTCATGTCCAACAGAGCTGTTTACAGAGAAATGAGCTTGTGGTTCTGGGAATCATTAATCAATAATGCAAAGGTGGCACAGAATAATTGAATAATTACTGTCCCAGGTATCAGAACTCTAATATACATACAAAGAATTGAGCTAGTCTGCAGCCACCCTGGAGCCTCAGGCCTGCCAGCTTCCTCCGGGGCTAGGGCCGTGCCTCTAACTCCAGAGCCCTCTGCCAGGGTTGGGCCAACTGGATGCCTGGAAGGTGGTTATACCCTGGAAAGTCTCCAGGACCATGTGTGCAACAAAGGCCATAATGCCCAGTGCTTCAGAGATGTCAGGGGGAGGAGAATCCAGGAATCTGGTGTCAGAGCATGGAGACATACTCACCATGCTTCTGTCCTGGGCCTGCTTCACTTGAAATTTAGAGAAAGCGAAAAGTCCACAAGAACTCATAGTGACATCTAGGAAGTCCCAGGTTACAAGCAATGCCTACTACAAAATGTCTCAGTGTAGGCCAGTGGTATAAGCCTGGGAAATGCAGAGGGTGTCTCCTGCAAGCGCACACCGGCACACATGCACACAAACACAGACTATGGGAAATTTTTTGCATATTTTATGGAACATATTCAAGGTTCAAAAGTCAGTGTACCCATCCTTTCCTGCTCAGCTCCCAGTTCCTGGTTTTGACAAAAACCCATGGGCCAGGGCTAAGACAGGAGGGCAGGTGGGCATATGTTTGGCAAGTGGAATCCCAGGCAGAGATGGGGTGTTGGTTCAGGACCTGGAGGCTGCCTACACCAGCATTAACCTCAACAGGTGAAGGTATAGGGGAAGCATGTGGGCCAGGGGCCGCGTCACCATGCCCAGTGTGGGCAGGCTGCCGAGGGATGGGGATAGGGAGATGGAGAGTTTATGTAACTTGTCCAACACAAAGAAGTGGAAAAAGTTGAGAGGGGGAACAACCACAAGAACTGAGAGTGAGAGAGCTCTTAGATCAAATGCCAGCAATCCCAGGCAGTAGACACATGGGGCTCTGTTTTTGTCATCTTTATAATGGGAATGACAAGGCACAGGGCCACAGTGCCAGAGGAGACACTGTATGAAAAGCTCATAAGGAAGTGCTCCTGACACCCAGCTATCAGCAATTTTATGAATAGTAGCAACAAATAGCAGACTGAGGTTCTGAGCCCAGGCTACACACTTCCCCTGTGCCAAGCTGCCCTCCTGGCCCTTCCTCCACGGCAGTGGTGTTGGATTAGCCACAGCAACCTGCCCAGGGCAGCCGTGTCCTGCCTGTGCCCAGATGAGCTCCCCTGTGTGCCAGGTCCCCCCAGGGCATGCCAGCCCTCAAGCTGGGTCCCAGGTCATGGCTGCAGGCAAGCTGTCCCCTCTCTGAGTCCCTACACAGCACCTTAGGCACACCTTCCTAGGAGGACCTCTTGACCCAGGACACCTTCCTTCAGGCTGAGCTCTCCATTTCAGCAGATCTTTCCAGAGCACACACCGTGCATGTCAGGAAAAGGAGAGGCAAGGATGAATCCAAGCCTGCCCCTGCCTTTAAAGAAATCACAGGCAGACTCAAAAGTAATCACAGAATATTAATGTCTTAACTCAATAACTAAGAAAATGACATGAAGGCTATGTTAACCAATCTGATGAGAGTATTTCAAATTATATATGAAAACACCACACTGTACCCCATGATGGCATTAATGTACACAGCTATGATTTAATTAAAAAATAATAATAATCACAGCCATGTAGAAGGGAGATACTAGAGGAGGCCCAAGGGATGGAGCCCCCAGTTCTGCCCCAGGAAGGAGTGTGTTGGGGACAGGTTCACGTCGAGGAGGCCTCTGAGCTGTGGCGGATCATTGAGTGGTGGGCAGAGCGGGCTGTGTGGATCCAGTCAGCAAGTGTGTGAAGAGGAAGAGGAGCAGGGTCAGGCCATGGAAGCTCCATATGCCTCACCTGCCAGCCAGGCCCATGCCCCACTGAGCTTTCTAGTTTGAAGCAGAACCACAGTCCTCTGGCCCAAGATTTTCAGATTCTCATGAGTTCCTGGGGTCTTATGTTCCTCCCTGCCTTACTCTTTCAATCTGGAGGCCTCCTTAGTTTCATTATACATCAGTGTAGGCCCCAATCCCAGTAATTTCTCTCTTTCTCATAAAATCTTGCATTTTGTGGTGAGTGCTGGTACTCAAGAGGGGGCCCATCCCAGCTAGTCAGATCTCTGGTGGCCCCACTCTGACCTTCTGTCTCATCCTCTACTATGTTGGTGGAACATCCAGAACCATTAGACCCCGGAGTCCCCCACTCTGCTCAAGCACTCACCACTCATTTCCCCAACACAGGAACATCAGTCTAAATGGGACACTTCATTGTTTCTCTGGCAGGGCCCTTTCCCTCCTCCTCAGGGATATGTCTTAGTTACCAGGGTTCTTACAACTCTCTTTTTTACTTCTTGAAGTATAAGAACAAATCCAGAGGTCCATTAAATGGGCAACAACAGCTGAAGTAATCATATTAATAGCAAATACGAGCCACTGAGAGCTCCCTCCTCACAGGGTATGGAGTATTTGGCAGGGACATACAGAGCCTCCTGGATCATTGCCATAAACTACTTGAGTCGAGGAGCATAACCCCACCCTAAAGAGAGAGGAAATGAGGCTCGGGGAGGGTTGCATTACTTACCCAGAGGCTGGGCCTGTGAGGGACAGAGGTAGAATTGGGAACTGTCAGGGGTCTGTCCCCAATCTGCCTATAACCTCTGCTCTGCACCCCTTCACCCTGGCCAGCATCTCTAGGGAACAGGCTGCCTGCTGGTCCAGCCCCTCTGACCGTGGCAAACTCTGGTCAAGTTGGGAACCAGCCTTTCCCACAGTTCACCATGAAACCAGAGGCAACAGCACAACCCAAAGAAATGAATCAAAGCAACTCATGCAAGGAACGAATGTCCACATAGTGTCAAGACTGACCTTGTAGCTGGCCAGTCTCCAGTTCCAGGGAGCTGACAACCCTGTGGGCTGTCCTAGTCAGACCATCTCAGCAGGTAAAGGGCCAGTGGGCACTAAGTGGGAGCCAGACAGTTTCTGCTCTCCCTCCCCACCGCCTGCTGGGTTTCACACATCCTGTCTGTACATCCTGCTGGCATTTCTGACAGCTCCTGCTGAGCCACAGGGAGCTTGAGAAAGGCTGAAGCTTAAATACAAGGCAGGGGCGGATGGGAGAAGAGCCTTTTCCTGGCTGAGTCCTGACGTGGGAGTTAGGAAAGTCAGTCACTTGAGGACTTCAGACCCCTCCCCACTGCAACATACCCCACCCAACACTCCCAGCCCCCATCTGGAAAATGTTACTGGATGGGATAATCAGCAAAAGCAAGACTCTCAGAAACTGACAAATGTCAAAGGCACCTGCGGGCTGCAAGAGGCCGGGACTCTTCAAATTCCAGACCTTGCCCTCAGCCTGGGTTGGGGCTGGAACCTTGGAAGCAGACGGGTATTAGGCCACAGGTGGACTCTCCTAGAAAGGACAGGACCTGCACTGGCTGGGCAGTGGACCTGTGTGATTCCAAAGAAGCAGCAGGATTGCAGAGAAGTCTCCAAGAGCCTCACCCTGGCCGTGTCATCCAACACTCACCTGGATACTGCTCAGAAGGGACTTTGCATATGAAATTAAGGATACAAATCCCCTGACTTTCAAATAGGGAGATTAGCTGGGTTATCAGGTGAGCCTGGTATAGCCTGGAGCCCTAAGTAGCAAAGAGAAAGGCAGCAGAGTCCTCAGAGAGGAGGTGTGTGGGAACAAAGGCAGAGGGCCGGGAGACAGTGAGAATAGTGAGATGTGAGGGGAGAAGGACTTGACCATGCCAGGGGCAGACGGAGGAGGCCATGAGGCCAGGGAAGTGGACACTCTCAAGAGGCTGAGAGTGACCCCAGCAGACACATGGGCCTCAGGACTTGCAGAAGCAGGGATCTGGAATCTGTTGATACCTGAGTGAGCTTGGAAACGGGATTCATTCCCAGAGCCTCTGGAAAGAAACACAACCCTGTTATCACATTGGTTTCATCTCTCTCAGCCTCTAGCAGAAAAACACCGAACCCCATTGTGCCTGAACTTTTGAGATAATAAATGTATGCTGTCATAAGTTTGTAGCAATTCCTTCTGCCAAAGATACAAACCTGATATAAAGCATTGTCACAGTTCTCCTCTTATGGAGACACCGCGTAAGCCAGTCTTTCCTTTCCTATCAGCAAAGTAGGCAAGAATAGCTGGGGCCTGATATCTGTTTAACATGTGTCCTTCATATTCAGTTTCCTGCCACTGGGGACATCGTCGGGTGTCCTGTAGCCTCCCTGGCCTCTGCCCACTTGATGCCAGGAGCGCCAACCCCCAGCCATGACAAGTGAAAATGTTTCTAGACATTGGCAAACAGCCTCTGGAGGGTAAAGTTGCCCCCGGATAAGAATGGTTGCTTTATATAAATCTTTGAGGGGACAAGGCAAAGAAAAGTTTTTATAGAAAGAAAACATATATTTCTTAGCTGCCCTTGTAACTGACTGGTGTTATCCTAATTATTCACTTATTTACAAGAGCATGTTCACAAATTGATATATCCCAGCCGTGATCAGCTGTTAGTCCCAGGCAGCTGGACATTAGGAATACACACACATAAGGATATATGTGTATTACATATATATCTCATATTCATTTTTTAAATTTCACATAGTAGACATCTAATACTTCCATAATCAAAGTCAAATGCACATGAATGTGACAACCTGCATTCATCAGTGTTTACTTACTGGCTGCTCTAGGGATGCCTGAGGTTACGCCCCTGTGGTCCCTCCTGAAGGCAGCGAGGACAGTGACAGAAGCAGACACTGCTGGCAGCAATGCAGGAGGTGATGTAGGGGCAGCAGAGACAGTGATGGGGGAGAGACCAGTTCTCCAGGTTTCAGAGTAGAAGTGGCCAAGATCAACGCCAGCGAGTTGGCCTTAATGGTCAAGTGCACAGGGCAGTGCAGGTAGACAAGCCTATGTAGGCCTGGCATGGTGACCAAGTGTGACGGGCACCTGCAGGTGTGCTCTGTGTCTGGAAGCTTTGGTTAGCTTCTCATGTAGGTATGGGAAGGACGGCTTTGCTATGGGACTATGCTGCTGGAACTGTTGCCTAAATCTGAAAGCAGCAGAGCAACTTGCCAAACGTTCTGCAGCAGTCCATTTGGCCAGTGAACTGCAAGCCAGCCCTCCTATCCAACCCCTGGAAAGAGAAATCCCAGTTTAACATCCCCCTGGAGTCTCTGCAAGGAACATGGCCCTGGAAAGGCCATGCTTCAGGGGCTGCCATTTGCTTGCTCCCATCTGAGCTGGTTACCTGCCCCTGAATGCCCAGGGTACTCCTTCTGTAGGCCTTAGTTCAGGTCCTTTCTCTCCCACCCTGGCCCCTGCTAGCCCCAACTCTCATGTGCTCATCCCTGTGTGTCCCTGCATGGCCTACTGACCCTGCCCTGTCCACCCCTCTGTTTTGCTGAGGTGTCTCCTTCACCTATATCTTAACTAAAAAGCCTGGTTCACCCATGAGACCCTGAGGTCCACCAACCCTTACACCAGCCTTGGAAAGGGAGGACAACTAGTCCTTAATGAGCACTTCACATGTGCCTGGATTGGACTGAGTTTCTATACTTCAGTGCTGCATTGAAGTCTGACAAGATGTTATCAAATGGTTACATAAGCTCCATATTCAAGATAGGAAAGCGGAGGCTCCATTCCAAAGGTTGGATGACATGCTATTTAATATGTGGCCAAGTTGGGATTTGAACTCAGCTTGGTTTTCTTCTAAGACATATGCTTCATCTTCCATATCATGCTTAGACTTTGGTAAAAGGAGCCATTCCCTTGGTCCCCTACTCTAGAGAGGCCTCTCTGGCATGCAATCATCCAGCCAATGCCAAGAGGACATGGACACTGAGAACTAGGGCCCCCCCACCCAACCCAACTCCAAGCAGGCAGCACCCTGGATTTTCCTGCTACTAGGTCCCTAACCTGCCTCCTTCATCTCCAAGGCCACCCTTTTAAAAGCTGACAGTGCCATGAGTATGCCTACCGCTAGGCATGAGTGGTAGCCAAGAGGAGGTCAAGAGGTGCAGACACTTTAGACATATGACTTGGGAAATCTGGACATGTACCCAAGGCCTTGCAAGGTATGGACCCTCTCAGGGTGTTTAAGTTGCTGGCAGGGGACCTAGGTATTGAACTATAAGAAGGTCAAGAATTCTCAACTTGAAACTGGCCTCTCAAGTTGTCATGAAGGTCAAGGTAGGATGTTAAAGCATATTTCATTAATAATTTGTTAGCTTTTTTTGCACTTTTTAAATATTTTTTACACAGGGCATGTAAGCTTCCATTTGCACCCTTGCCCAGTGGGCCCACAAATTTAAGAACCTATCCCTTTCGTGCATTGATTATGTGGTGCATGGTTTGTATCAAACGGAGATCTCATTCCCCATGTGAGCGAAGAAAGCTTATTTCTCTCCTGTCTGACAATCTTTAAGAATAATTGTGATGGGGTACATTACCTTTTCTTGATCAAGAAGTTCTTGTAAAATAACTTGTCTTTCCTGACACAGCTCCAAGAAATCCTCTGAGTGCAGACTCTCATGTAAGGCAGGGAAGAAGGTCAGCTGAGTGCAGTCCACAGCCACCTCGTCTGGCTCACTCTCTGCTTCCTCTGGTGCCAACTTATCTACAGCAGAATAAAGGAACACATGGTTTGGATGTGAGGGGTGGTGCTCAGTGTGTGCCTACGTCACTGAGAGGAACTGCAAGATGCCTGGGCAGAAGTGAACAATGTGGATCTTTCTGTGCTCCTTCACTGCTTCCCAAGATGGACACGACCCATCTGACCCTCCTGGGGGTACAGCCGACACACTTCCAAGTTGATTCATCCTGGAGGGCCCACGTGTTGCTCCTCTGCAGCTCTCCAGTGGCCACAAGGCAACTTTGCAAAACTCACCCTCATTAGTCAGTTAAGCAACTCCCTGAAGGCCCACCAGGGTTTGCTTTTGCTGAATTTCACTTTGTTCACACTTAAAAGAATGCTGTTGTTTTTTCTAATTATGGAAGTAATATCTTCCTCTTGTAAAAAAACTTAGAAAATCCATAAGGTTGTGAGAAATAAAACAAATATCACCCACGCACCCAGAGATAGGGCTAATAATAACAGCTCCCATTAGGTAAGGTCCTTTTCTGTTCCAGGTATGCTCCAGGTACTTGTTACATTTTTCTAGTCCTACCTAGGTTGTAAATACCATTTCATCCTTACTTTACAAATGAAAAGATTGAAAAAGGCTATGATGATGTAGCTACTAAGAACTAGAAGCAGAATCTGAACAAACTTTCTCTGAGTCCAGAGTCTAGTCTCTTAATCTCTAGGATGCTTGGCTCCACTGTTTACAGTTTGGTTGATTTACTTTCAACATCTGTTCCGGCCGTATGTGTCCACACACACATAATTTTTTGACATAAGAATAATTGCACATTTACAGTTTTTCATCTTTGATACTTTTTTCAATCAAGATTACATCATGAGCATCTTCCCTTTCCATTAAAAGTTCTTAGAATAACTTAATTGGCTGTGTAATATCTATTATATGGCAATCTCATAATCAATTAATCTGTCTCCTATTTTTTAGAGATGCAGATGGTTTTTATTTATGTGCTGTGCTGTCACGATACTGCACTGCAGTCATCAGTGGGCATATCCAGATGTATTTCCTAAGGATTCCCTTCCAGGTAAGGACACTTGGGTCCAAGCTTAGCCCGCAACTCTGCAGATTTCTGGATCCTGCACCTCACCACCTGTCCTGAGCAATCAGGACACATTGCTCAGCAGGCTGTGGGCCATTTTCTTTGTGCCAAGATGGTCCACCTCCTCCCCACCTGGGAGTCCCATATCTGGGCAAATGAGAATGTCTGAGGCTCACAGCAGGTCCTCATGGGATTTTTGCACCTGGGGAGGACAGTCTAGGAGGAACAGACACCCAGGAAAGGCATGGTGCAGAACCACAGCTACTTTTTCTCCCTTGGCTGAGCTCCTTCCTTCTATGCTGGAAACACCAAGGAGATCCAGGGTCATAGGCACCCAGGGGCTCTGCATGTTGAGAGTGAGAGGACATAGCAGCCCCCGCCACAATCCAGGCACTTTCTGTTCTGCACTCCTTGCACTCCTGCCTCCCCGAGGTAGGGTGGGCAGGTGAGCATTCTGATATTAGCATTGCAGGGTTTGGGGTGAGAGGAGAGAGGGGCAAAGAGGTATTGCATGTTATCCCATGTCCCATGCCACAATGGGAGATCCAAATTATCTTGAAATCCGAGCCCAGGATCCTTATTCTTGGGCTTGGGTTACTGTAGACTGGCAAGGTAGTAAGCTGAATGTAGTCTGTCGTTCAGGCAGTCTGAGACTAGCTGGGTCAGTGGTAAGAAGTTTTCACTGGACACTGAGCTAAGAAGATACTAACTGGGGCCTGGGCTATAGTTAAACCCATAGACAGGGAGCATTTCAACTAAAAGGACGTCTTTAGTGGAAAACCACAAAATCATATGTATGTGTGTGTGTATGTATATATAGTATGTATGTATGTGTGTTTAGATGTGTTCACGCCAAAATGACCTCTGAAAATTAGCCCTATATTTTTAGTAAAGCAATTAAACCAAATTCCCTCAAAAGTTAAATATGAATATAAAAAATGATTCCAAGCATTTTCTTTAAATTTGGAAAATAATAATTACATCTATAATTTTCATAATTATAGAATGCAATGTAAGAAGTACTAACTACCCATTCCATCTAATTTTATTCTAAGACATTTTATTGTTTTCCTGTATGTTTTTGGTCATTTACTGAACATGTAGTAGATACTTTCAAGGTCTCCGGACAAGATGGTCTCCTCCAAAAAATTCTTACTGCTGAAACCTCAGGGCAAGTGTCTGGGTCCGGAACAGATTCCTGTCTGCTCGGGACGTGCAGTAATGAGAGGAATCTCAGTGCTGCCTACAATAGACCTGCAGCATTTTCTTCTTCTAAAACATGAATTTAATATATTTAGTAAGGTACTAAATAAACTCAATATGATCAATTATTAAAGGAAAAAATAGATAAACTGATGAACTGAGTACCTGGGTTTTCAGCATTTGCTTGAGAAAGATCCTTATTTTTGTCTTGGCCCTCCTGAAATAAGACCAGAGAAAAGAAAAATTAACCCCCTGGACACTACATAGATGCCCCCCCCTGCATTCCACAGATTCACCGACATGCTTGTGACCCCTTCAAATTACTCCAGACTCAACTTCAAGGGGAGAGAAATGCTAAATCCTAGAGGACCACAATAAAATGCAAGTATTAATGTTTCTGAGTCAAAGGGGAAAAAACCCACAGTCTTCCATTAAGTAAGACTTACGGTAATTACCAAAGATGATGCCAAGATGGGATTAAATAGCATCCTGGATGTCTGTGTGGGGGCCACCCTGGAGAGGGGACAGGGAGCGGATCTGGGGCTGAACAGCCTGCCGCACCAGAGACCAGGTGTCATGGCCAGGCTCTGCCTTCATCACTGGCACAGTGAAGTGAGCAGTCTACTTGTTTTTCCTGTCTCCAAATCCTAAGAAACGTATTTTGGGGAAGGAAATCCTCATGACCCGACTAGAGTGTATCCATTTGGGGAGATAACTGGTAGAAAAGAGAGGTCAGAAACCAGACTACAGGATCACAGCAAATCCCCTTCCCACCCGATAGAATGCTTCAAGGCCATTGTTCCTGGGAAACCACAGAACAGAGTATAACTTTTACTCTGGCCCTGGCTGGTGGCCAATTAAGGGAATAACTCCTAGATTCCTAGATTTGCCCTGAGTGCAAAAATTTGTCCCTCTACAGGAGGGATGACTCCTTCTGGGAAGCCTCCTCCCATGGTCAACCCTACTGATAAGGGGTAATAAAAGCTTCTTGAAACTGTGCGAGAGCTGAGCTGCCTCCTGGTCAGACTCCACTCTGCTCTTTTTCTCTTCTAGTAAAGCCTTTTGGACCCCTGGACTGGCCTCCTTAGGGACCCTTCCCCCAACTCTACCCTGTTTGCCTCAATATTGAGGGAAAAAATACTACATATCACCAAATGTTTATTGATAATACTTAAAAAAATACAAACATCTACAGAATAAATGAAATACAATTCTTTGTTAGGTGTATAAAGGCTTAAAACACACTTGGGTTTCAGACTAGAGAATAAACTCAACGTGGTAATTTGGGATGGACACAGAAGGAAATACGCAGCATTCCAGGGTTTGGAAGGCTTCCTTTCAGAATATTTTAAATTACGATTGTTCAATGAGGACATGAAAACTCTGACTATATTTTTCTATATCCACTAACCAATGAATCCAACTGGGTTCTCATCCTTGAAAAGGCAAAATTGTGAATTTGAAAACATAGTTCAAGCTTCATTACAGCAAACTCCCAGGGACTGCCCAGATCCTACTGTTTGGGAAGCCAGGAAAGCTGCAACTGTGTTTGGACTGAGTGGGTCACTCCCCAGGCTTGAACTTGCAGGAATAGCTGAGTTCAAAAGATTTTTCCATGTAAAGCTTACTATAGGATTTGTTTATAATAATACTTGGAGCAGCGTGGGCTGCACTCAAAGATAAATAACTTGTTTAGGCAGACAAGGGCCATTCCCTGGCTCTTTCCAAATATTGACATCCAGATTATGCCACGGGCTTTTGCCAATTTCACCGTGGTGCTGGGTCAGTGGTACAGACATGAACCACTCATTCATTCACTCACTCACTGATGCATTCATTCAGGCTGTGGTTCCAGCATCCCTCCTACATATCTGGGAGAAGCAGTGAGTTTTTTCTTCAGTTAAAGGACATCAAAAACAAAGTATGAGACTCTTTTAGATCGAACTGCATACATTATTTCTCCTGCTTGATGAAAACAGCTTGAGATGGCGAAGGTAAGGAGTTGCTTCCCCACAGAGTGCCCGCCTGTAACCATCACCGTCTTGTTGTATCGAACTCCTACCTTGTGCCTCCGTGGGTTCTGGGCCTCCAGCAGAGACAGGCGTCTGATGCGTTTCCTCATACCAGCAGGTCCTTCTCTCCAGTCGAGTTCCCACTGGGAGCTAGGTGTGGCTTCTGCCCTTTGACCCCACAACCCCAGCTCCCCAAAAAGCTGCTCCTGGATCCGGGCCCAGGCATTGGCTGCCTTGATGTGACCACATTTCCGCCTCTGGGGAGGAGAAGCACAATGTCACTCCTGGGCACATTTTTCTCATGGGCCTGGGCCCAACCTCTTGGGATAAACAGGCCAAATCTCCCTTAATTGACTGAGAAAGATATCCCCATCTAGGTAGCCCTGAGCATCCTCAGGACATTCAGTGCACTCACTAGAGCCAGGGCTAGGCCAGGAGAAAGGAATAGTTTCTCAGCTTTGAGATCATTTCATCCCAGCTGGGGGAGGAGGAAACCATCTTCCCTTGAGCCTTCAGAGCCATGAGATTGCTGGGCACCAGGAAGAAAGCAACAGGTCCCAAAGGCCCTGAAGCGGCTCGTTAGTGGCTGGTTGGTTCTGCCATTTTATACAATATAAAAATGACGCTGAACACACCACGCTGCTTCCAGTTACTGGGCCAGAAGCAGAGTGAGGACAGCTCTGCTGACAGTTGGCTGATCTGACTGAGTCATTCCTATCTCTGGACCTCAGACTCTCCAGCTATTAAACGAGAGCCTTGGCCCATCCTTAGGGCCTTTCCAATCCTAATAAATATGATTCTGCAATGTGCAAGGGTTCAAGAATATTCACCGAAACTAAAACTTTCCATATAGATGAAACTAATCCCACCTAATATCTATAAAATTCTCACAGTTGGCATGTGCAGTCTTTGACCATAATACCATCTACTAGAGTATTCTCCAAGTCTGTAAAAAAAAAAAAAAATCAACACCATGGAACAACTGCTTTTAGAGACCACGTTGAAGTTTCATGCACCATCAGCCAAAGAAACACTCCCTTTCACTTTGGGCAGTATAACAACTTTGCAGGGTAAATTTTGTAATTCTTTGAATAGTTAGGTGATGGCATTTGCTTTAAATTTTAACTTTTTTTTCCAGAAAACAGAAAGGTGAAATGCTAATGAATAACTTAGTTGTGCAAGAGGCGTAACTTAACATAAATACCAGCAACACTCAGGATTGCGCCCATGGGGCTGCGATGCGCTTTATCTCATTCCTTGTACCCAGCGCTGCCATGAAGAAGTACCTTCTATCATCCCCGTGAAGACACTCAGGCTAGAGAGAAGTGGCTTCCCCCCAACCGTCAGGTGGCCACGCTGATATTTAGACCCAGTCTGTTGGATTCCAAAGCCCTTCTTGAGTTTGGTAGGTAGATTCCTTCACTGCGGTGCTATTATTACTGTATGAGCTCGTGGTTTCTGCTGGCCTTACTGCAAAGGCTGGAAGACTTTTGGATCTAGGTCTTGCAAATCTGGGCCATTTTTAAGTGAACAAATTATTTTGAGATTTCTCATGAAAACATGGCTGGGCATACAGTGCCCAGCACATGGTCTTTAGTAACAGATGGACCTGGATCATCATGTTTCTGTGATTCACCAGCAGTTTAATCTGAACAAACTTCAGCTTCCTTGTTAGTCAAATTTAGCTAATAATGTTACCATAACAATAAAAACATGGGCTTATGAAAGGATTAAATGATACAATATTTTCAAAAGCTTAATGTGGTGCTTTACCCAGCTTAAGTAACCAATGCTATTAATGTGAATAAAGCTACTACTATTTCAAAATAAGATTATTTTGTTTCTCTAAAGTCCTCAAATTCATATCCAAAACAGTTATAGGATTTCATATAGTATTCCAACTGGTTAATAAGAAACTCTAGAAAAATAATGACTTTCCAGAGATTTGGTCATACGAAATAACCCTTTTTGGGGGATAACATCTCAGTTCCCTGGAGTTTGTTGCTGTATTTGAAGCAATACTGAGCCTCACAGAGGATTAACAATCTCAAACTTTTGGGTTTTCCAGGCTGAGCTTCAAATTCATCTTCTAAGAGCAATTCTCCACCCAAGGTTCCATCTGTGCCGCCTGGAGGTGTAAAGACCTAAGTCTTCATCACAAGGCACACAAAGTGTCTTGAGTATCAGCAGACAGATGTGTGTCCATGGTGAGGTCCCTGAGAGAGGAGGGATTATTTTGCCCCAGATAGCAAGTTACATGTGGCCCCCAGGTCAGAGGGTGTCAGACGACTAAATAGCAAAAGCCCTGTGTCCCCACACCTGCAGGGGTACTCTGAAACGCCATCTTTCTGCACAGGGTAAGGTCCTCTGTTACTTCAGATGGCAGCTGAGCCAAATGCCACATCTGAGACTCAATCAGGGATTCTGCTGTGTTGTAAGCAACTATGCTTTTTGACCGAACAGCACCTTGAAGTGGCAACACTTCGAACTTCCTTTGAACAATCAACCCTCCCTTACTTTCAGCTCCTGTTGTTTCAGTGAGGCTGACTCCAGCCCTTTCTTCAGGGATGACAGCTTCCCCTAAATCTCGCTAATCCTAGGTGGTGTGAGTGGTTACGGGATGGGCTGACTGGTGGGGATGGGCTGACTGGTGCTCTCTGGAGCCCAGGCAGAAGGAGCAGGGCTCAGATACTGATCTAGTCCTGCTTGCAGAACCTGGATACCTGGATCTAGCTTTACTCAAAGCTTGTTCTTTCCCTGATTTTGTCAATAAAACAAAACACTTTATTTGTTGCTTAAGTCAGTTTGAATTTCCAATACTTGAATTTGAGAGTTGTGACAAATACTTAGTGAGTAGGCAGAGACTGAGCATGAAATGAAAACAGCCCATTGGCCCCTAGAGAGCCTGAAAGAAAGTGGGACAGGACAGTGGCCTAAAAGAAAGGCCATTTCTGGGGTGGCAGGTATCTTGCAAAGAGCTTCAACCAGTGAAGCCTGTGTGCAACAGGATGAATCATTTTTGTAAATCATAATAGAGATGCAATATAAGCACAAGATGGCCTAAAAACGTCACAGACAGAACAAGAGCAGCTGGACATAGAGAAGAATGAATATGACCTGAACAAGACAAAGGAGACTCTTAGTGGGCCCAGAAGAGGAGCGACTGTTCTTGCTGGTACTTCTGGAATGAGGAGAAATTTGGCTAATAAAGTATCAGAGTTGCATGACTTATTATTGATAAAATGATGGAATATAATCATGCTCCGGTTAACTTCCAGGACCCTGGATAATGTCACCGTGTCATGCCATGGGCTGCTGCCCTTTCCAGTGTCCTC
This sequence comes from Galagoides demidoff, assembly GCA_963574575.1. Taxonomy (NCBI): domain Eukaryota; kingdom Metazoa; phylum Chordata; class Mammalia; order Primates; family Galagidae; genus Galagoides; species Galagoides demidoff. The sequence continues at coordinate 15,677 of CAUYQV010000072.1, forward strand.
TCAGTTGTGCGTAGAGTGTAAGTCAGAGAAGCCTTACATGGCCTGTGATTGACAGCCCTGTGGGGGTCTGAGGTCTCATCACCACAAGCTTCCTGGGAGGGCCTCACTGACTGCGCCTGGGAGAAGCTATCCTTGAAGAACGTGGCAGATTTCACAAACCTGATTTCCACCCAGTCTTGACTGCAGACTTTTCTGAAAGTGGAGTGGGGGCCTGTGTTGGCAAACACTGTCCCTTAAAAAAGTGGGGTGAAT
>CAUYQV010000080.1:0-10345 GCA_963574575.1 Galagoides demidoff
GGTCTGTCATGTTCTCACTCATTCATCTTCAGAAAAGACAGCCTACTTATTGCCTGTCTGCTGATCGTAAATGCTGTATCAATATTAAGCATTATTAGGGCATCCTTGCCAAACAAATACATCCTAAGGATCCAGTGATCACGGCTGCTTTTTCAAGGCCTCTCCTAATATTTACCTACCTGGCTTCCTTATATACTCTTAGCTGTGTTTCTCTGAAACAGCTGCATCCAGAACAGAAGGCTCTTTTGTGTAAACTCATAAGTCACCTGTACTTATTTTGTGTATCCAGGGCTGTTATGCTCAGCAGCAAGCTATTTTTTTTCCAAACAGAACTGGGTGTTTGATATAATAGATTATTACATGTTCAGCATATAAATTACTAGGTCTTAGAAGCAAGAAAATGAGTAATTTGCCCTGAGGTACTATAACAGCTACTGTGGAGTCACTAAAATCAATTAAATAGATCACTTATGGTCACGACAGAAGCGTGGAATTGCTACCTGAAAAGCATTCAGTAGTCATTCCCTCATTTAATCATTCAACCAACAGGAGTGGAGAGCCCTGGGTGAGTTTGAGACATTATGTAGGTGTTGGGCAGCACTACAAATGGGTATAAAGCACACTACCTCAGGAGAACAGAGACTTTACCCAAATCCTTTCTACAGCAAGTTAATTGACATCATTGTGCTCTTTGATCAATAAATGTCTGTGCAAAGGAAGTGGGCTCCCTGAGATTGGACTTGGAACAGAAGCGTGAGGGGTGTGTGTAATCTGCCCAGTTTTGTTTAGGAGTGCATGAAGGGAGGAAAAGGAGGTAACTCTACCCCAAGATGCTGAAGACTCTGCCCCAAGAAGGCCAATTATAACTCACCGTGCATTCAGAGCCACTAGACCTGAACATGAAGTCCAGCAGTGTTGCTTATCAGTTGAGCGACTTGGGACAAGTTATTTAACCTCATTGAGTTCTAGATTTTTGTTATGTGTTAAAACGGGTAATCATTGCACAGCATTTACTCCAGGTTTATCATAATGATTAAAGAAGATATTGTAAGTGAAGTGGCTGGTACATAGCAGGCATTCAAAACAAGCCCCCAAACACAGTCCATGAGCTTATCGTATATGTCTGCATGAAAGAGTTGAGTGCTGCTGGTGACATGAAGATTGTTTCACCTTGCTCCAAAGATCAAAGCTCTGAAGGCCTCATTTCCTCTCATTACTGACCTGTGTCCCAACTAAGAATAGAGACCCTAGTTTTCTTATGGTTTCCAAAGAAGAATCTATTCTTGCAGGAAAGTCATGGAGATCATAGTATTCTCAGTACAGGATAGAAGACCATGTGCTATTAGGCTCCCCTCCTACCCCCGGGAAACACTTCATTCTTTGCCAGTGAGAAACTTTTCATTTGCCTCTGTAATTGAAATGGGACCTCTGGGTCATTGGGTGAGTGTCATCTGGCCCGTGAGTCACCCAAGGCAGTTGTCCACTTTTTATCAAGTGAGTCAAGAATATATTGACCCAGGTCGAATGGCATGAAGGGGAGAGAAATTATCTAATGAATCTGAGCACCCCAGCACTGCCCCTATACCACTTGAGGGGGGGGTTACAATGCCCTTCCACACTGATCCCATCCACTCTTCCTTGTCGCTTGTGAAGTGAAACCAGCCTAATGAGAAGGCGTGGACCAAAGTGGACTTCTTTTATTAAAGCACCAATGAGGGAAAGATACTATGAAATAACTCTTTATGTCAGAAACCAAAGTTAAAATAATGTCATACTCTAATAATTAATACTATCAGGCCTGACAGCAGAATATGCTAAATCAATTAGTCTTTAAATGCTTGTGTGTCTTCCAATTATACATTTTTGGTCTAATAGTTGCTTCACTGTGTAGATGAACTGCCTCAATATTCTGCTTACTTTTGCCTGTAAAGATGTGACCTTTGTAGACTAATACTAAATAGAAATACTTTTTCTTCCCTGCCTCCATCTGTAAAATAGAGGGCTTTTTTGAATGACATGTAAAGGAATTTGTGAGGATGACTTTGATTTGGCTCCATTGACTTTTAGTGGGCATCTTCCCTGTGTGGGGAACAGGGCCATTCAAAGAGGAAGGGGACACAGAGACAGCGATGTCTGTCCCTGCTCTCAGGGAACTTACATCTGGGAAAGGAAGGGGCTGTGACAGCTCTGGGTACAGTAAAGGCAGAGAGAGCCTGAGTTGTCAGCATTTTCAAAATGCCTTTAGATGGCGAGGCCTTGGGAAGCAGACAGGAGGGCAGAGGATGTGCTTCAGACAAAGAAGGCCTCAGAGATGGCTGCTCTCTAGGCTCTTTGAGGGGCCTCGGTACATACAGTTAGTTCCCTGAATGTTAGTGACCCATGTATCCTTTAGTACATTTCTCACCGGCTTAGCCAGTGGATAAGTGCAGAAGGCAAGTTTGTAAGGTTGGTCTGTCTGATTCCAAAGCCAATGCTTTTGGGCATTGGATCCTAGACTTGCTTGGGACAAAGCAGAATTGCTGGGGGGTACTTTTGAAAGTGAGAATCCAGGATGTCCCTTCAGGTCATCCCTAGACCCTCAGGGCCGGAGCATGAGGCAGCACTTCTCAAACCTTTTGTGAACAGGAGCTGAGCCCTGGAGGACCTTGGTGAAATGCAGATTCAGATTCAGTAGGTCAGGGCAGGGCCTAAGATTCTGTATTTCCCACCAGCCTCCAGGTGATGCTGAAGCTGCTGGTCCCTTGATCACTCTAAGGCTTCTAAATCTGGAGCCCTGAGGCTTCTGAATCTCTCCAAAGGTTGAGAATCACAGCAGTGAGCTCTGTGGTTTCTTGCTCAGGCTTCCTTAGTTAGGGATAACACCTTGGAAGGAGATGCAGAGGGGCAGGAGGAAGTCAGGATTCGAGCTAGGCCTGGAGTCCAAGCTAGGACTGAATTTCAAGATGGAAGGGCAGGCAGACAAAGCCGCCTGCTTCAGAGAGGTCCTGGAGGCCAAGCCCTGTGGAAGGCAGGGCTGGCGCTGGGATTCCATTGCTGACAGATCCCACACACGAGACCCTCACAAGGACCCACTGATTAAATAAATGTGTTCCCAGGGCAGGAGGAAAATCCCAGGTTTAGAACTAATTTCCTTCGGAGGGTCTCTTCTGCCCTTCCCCAGCATAGACACACATAGGCGTTCTCAGAGGAAATAACCCGGTCCTTTGAAACAAACCCACATGCGGGAAGCACATACAGGCTTTGATAGAAAGATGGTCCTCCTGATTTTCTCTGGTTCCCAGACTAGGGAAATATTATTATGTTCTAGTTTGGTTGAAATGAAACACATTTTAAAGTTGCTTTACAAAAAAAAAAAATAATAATGGAGAAAGCAGGTAACTGAAGTGAATAGAATTCCTTTCAAGAATTTTAACAATAAATAATTTTTTAAAAAAATCAGGAAATAGCTTCATTGTTTAAGTTTAGATACAATTAAACCGTTGATCTGCCCTCATTAGAAAGTGAATTGTTGTCAAAAAAGTGGGTATAGTGCGACAGGGTATGGATAGTGGGGAAATGCAGGCTTTATCCAAGTGCATACTGTTAATTTCTTTATAAAAAGATAAAAATTGGGGTTCGCAAGTGGCCTTAATAGGTAGTGTTGCATACGTCTCCTCATTTTTCTAAGAGCCCCCATCTTGGCAACATTGTGTTGCTTAGGAACTAACAAAAACATGTCTTTCTCTCTGTGTGTTTCTCTCTTTCTCTCTTTCTTTTTTTTAATAGTCCCTTTGTGCCCTGATATTTTTCCAAGTTGGCAGCTGTGAGGAAAAACAATGTGATTTGGTTAGATGCAGCCTCCCGCTCTCAAGTCTGGAGCAGAATAGATAAGAACTTGTATGTCAGAATACAAAGTTTACTCAGCACCAGTCAAAAGCTTTTGATGTTGCCTGCCCAATCTGGCCTCGCATCTTTGAAGTTCTATTACCCGTGCTAGGGCTCTGTCAATAAGAAACAGACCTTTCTTTCCCCTGCTAGTTAAAACATCTGCCTCCTGGAAACGCCCCGCATTAAAGCAGGCCACAATAGTTCCAGGGCTAATAGACACCTGGGGTTTGCCACGTTAGTAACATGAAGAGAAATGTTTAAGGAATGGAATCCATTTAAGAAAACCCTCAAGGATACAGGGGTGATGATTTTTTCCCCCCTTCCAGGATTATAGGGGAAAAGATTTGGCTTGCTTGGAGCTGTCTTAAGCAGCTGACCAGGGCCGCCTCTTCCTGAGAATGTTTATTCAGTACTGTGTATTCATGTTAAAAGTCACATGTGATCTGAGCTCTTTATCTGGTGCATTAGCCATTTCTCAGTGAAAAGGAGTGGGGACACGGGCTCCTCGGTTTGTAGTGTCACCCTTTGCAACGTCATTTAAACGGCTTGGCAAATGGCTTATTTGTCAAAGAATATAGCTTTTTCCTGGAACGAAACCCAGTTACCGACTGCTGAAGTCTATGGCTATCAGAAATGATATCAAGATGTGCTTCTGTTGCTGTATGGTGGTGCCCTTTGAAGGGATACAGAGGTAGTGATGGGGGAGTCTTTGTTCCTGGAAATGAAAGCATCTCAACAGTAGACTGTAGGAAGGGCCCGGTTCCATGCCCCAAACTCTAGTTTGCAACAAAGGTCTTCATCTCAGAGATTTCAGTTCCAAAACTGTTGGAGATAGGTGGAGCTCGAAGGAATGATGGTGATGGGCAGGTAGCCAGACAGGCAGACAGATAGGGACCAATGGCTGCTAGACTGAGGTGGCCAGCGTGAGCTCTGACTCTGTGGCCCTAGGTCTTCTGTGGCATCATTTGTCAGAAGAGTGAACAGTGCAAGTCAGAAGGAAAAAGAACATAAACATAAACATAAACATAAACATAAAAAAAGTTTTCTATGGTTCAGCACATCCTTTAAGGGTCTCAGAGGTAGAAGTCAAGGGGTGTTAAGTCAGGAGAACGTGGGAGAGACTCACTAGCACCTCAGGAAATCTTTGCCAAAATGCTGAGCTCCTTATGGAGGTGGCAGAGACAAGGCAAGCCGGCATGTCATAGTTCAGGCAGATAAGTTATCCTAGGGTCGTGTGAGCAACCTTCTTCTGTACATTTTTCCTACCTTCATGGTATCTCTCATCTTTCCCAATGCCTAAGTTCAGTGCCCTCAAACTCTTTTTGTTCTTCTTTTTCTTTCTCCTTTGAAACTCTCATGTCAGGTAAGGATCTGATTAGCTTACCCATTCTAAGAATAAATAACTGGAAGTTCTCCATTGATTATTCCTCCTAAGATTTTCATTTGAAGAGAAGACAAAATGAAGTCAAAGAAATGAGTTTGTAATGGTGGAATTTTAGATGTTGATGGGGTAGAAGAATGTCACTGCCCTAAAATCACACCATCAAGGGTCTCTCCTAGCCTTGCTGAGGATAAACAAAGCCCTTTCCTTCAGGAAGCTTGCAATCTATAGTAAGGAAGAAAGCACAAAAGATGTAAGAATTCTCATATGAAACCTTTATAGGACAAACCAGGGCATGGTTTGTCATATTGTTATACAAATAGGGAGAGGTAAATGATGAGGAGGGGCCGGGAAGGCTTGATCGTGTCTCCCTGGCTCATGATGTGAGCAGTTCAGACTCAGATTTTAGGGATGTGCCAATATGGCAGGGAGTCTGAGGCCCTAGAAGTGGAATATGGGCTGACCTGGTGTCAGAGTCAGACAAGCTGTGTGAGGGAGGTGGATGAGGGAGGGAAGAAAAGGCCCTGACCCCTGTGCCAGGTGTGGGCTGGCGTGGGCGTGACCAGGTAAGTCACTGTGCGCTCCTTCCCAGAGAGGAGCATGACAGCGGCCATGTCTGGTGTGACCACAGGCTGGATTGGAGGAGGTAAGGTGCAGAATGAAGGCAGGGAGACTGGTTGAGGAAGGTATGGGAGGGCAGTGAGGTGAGGTGGCTGGGAGCTCAGCTTTATAGAGTGACTTCCACTTAACCCTCAGCTCTGCCATCCTGTATCTGGGCGACCTTGGGCAGGTTATTTAACCTCTTCAAGTTATAGAACTCTAGTCTCTAAGAGGGAGAGGATCCTAGGACTATCTGTCAGGATTCTTATGATGAGTTTATATATATATATACACACACAGGATCCCCCAAAAGTGTATGCACATTTAAGAAAGTAAACAAAGTATTAAAATTGTAATGCTTAATATGTGCTACTAATAAAAGACGAATACAAATCATATTTGACTTCTGCCAGTGTTTACTATCAGTGTCTGGACACTATACAATAATAACAAATAATATAAATAAAACCATAATACAGTATAGGAACTATTTGCATATCATTTGCATGGTATTATGGCCGACTACTGCTTGAGCAACATTGGCCAAAGAGTCACTTGCTGTTTCAATTTCTTCCCGAAGCACCACCAGTGTAACCAGTTTTCTATGGTTCAGCACATCCTTTAAGGGCCTCAGAGGTAGAAGTCAAGGGGTGTTAAGTCAGGAGAACGTGGGAGAGACTCACTAGCACCTCTTTATCCTATCATTGTCCTGGCAGTGGGGCCAGCTCTCGTGTCTTGGTGCGTGTAATAATCTTGGGATGAAAACCTTCTTGTGCTCCTCAAATGACAAGCATGCTTCTACCTCTTTCTTTTGTTTTATTCATTTTTATTTATTTATTTATTTTGCGACAGAGTCTCCCTATGTTGCCCTCAGTTGAGCGCTGTGGCATCATAGCTCACAGCAACCTCATACAATTGGGCTTAAGTGATTCTTTTGCTTCAGTCTCCCAAGTAGCCGGGACTACAGGCTCCTGCCACAACGCCTGGCTCTTTTTGTTGTTGTTGTTGTTTAGCTGGCCTGGGCAGGGTTAGAACACACTAGTCCTGGTGCATGTGGCCAGCACCCTAACCACTGAGCAATAGGCTCCAAGCTCCATTTTGCTGTTGTAAGAACCCGTCATATTCTTGTTCTGCTGACTCCTTTTTCATGTGCACACTGTTTGGTAGACTTCCCTGGTGAGCATGTGAACTATTCCTACACCAGAGCAGAAGAAGCAGGACTTGGTGCTGTGCGAGGCCTCCTGGATTTTCTCCTGTGCACGTCACACACAGCACTGTGCATCTCACTCTTACCACGAATGCGTGCTGTTGTCAGGCGTGTTGGAGGTCCTGTTTCACAGTCACGCCTCCATTGTCATTGTACTTCCTCAGCGTTCTCGAATTTCACATAGCATTTCAAAATGGTCTTGTGCTCCTCAAATGACAAGCATGCTTCTACCTCTTTCTTTGACTGTCCTGCCTGTCCCATGGTGGTACATTCATTTGATTAATGCCATTTTTTGGAGCAAATATCTTACTACATGTTGCTACCATAATTCAATACAATTTCAAAAAGTAATACTAGATTACATTTCTTAAAATGTGTGTACATTTTTTGGCACCCCCACTTTATGTGTATATATGGCTTTCTTTATTAGATTACATGCGTGTGTATAGTTGTGTGAAGCCCCTTGATCTGGGCCTGTCATATGGCACTGGCTATGTCAGTGTTAGCATTTATAGCTGTTATTTAAGAATGAGGAGAGGAAACACCTGCCCTCTGTGTCCACCAGGGGTGATAGTGGTGAAACCGCCAGTAAGATCTGCAAAGGGTCTTCCTATGGCATCTGGGGTCTGGCTGAGGGGGGCAGGCCCCCAGAAGCATATGCACCCTTTGCCCTTGTCAACAAACACCTTTAGCTCATTTCATTCTTCAGATAACTTGTTGAGGAATTTAACACCAAGCTCAGAAGAAGGCTGCAATCTTCAGTTCTGTCCTCACATTTCCACTTAGGGAAAAAGAAGTGGGCTTGACCTGCAGTTAGCACAAAGAAATACAAGTTGCAGAACGTATTTCCCAAGAGCGAAACGAGGACCATTTGACCTGCCATTCTCACAACGAAATGGATTGCCAGTACCTCTGAATTGGTGTGTGTGGGGCCCTGTTAAAGGGGATGGTGGTGTGTATGGGAGCTGGATTGTCTCACACATACAGTCCACCCTCAGTACCCATAAGGTTCCTCATCTATGAATTCAACCAACCAGATGGAAAATATTTGAAAAAGGCTTGGTGTCCTTGGCACCCTGGTTATGGCTCCAGCCACATACACTGAGGGCGGCAGGTCTGATCCTGGCCCGGGCCAGCTAACCAACTGCAATGACAACAACAACAACAACAAAAATAGCTGGGCATCGTGGTGGGCACCTGTAGCCCAGCTACTTGGGAGGCTGAGGCAAGAGAATTGCTTAAGCCCAAGAGTTTGAGGGTGCTGTGAGCTGTGATGCAACAGTACTCTACTGAGGGCAACATAGTGAGACTCTATCTCAAAAAAAAAAAAAAAAAAGAAAGAAAATATTTGGAAAAGAAAAGAAAAATAACTATACAATATCAAAACAGTATAAATAAAATCACAATACAGTCTGAGAACTATTTGCATAGCCTTTGCAAGGTGTTACATAGTGTTAGTGACCTAGAGCTGATTCAAAGTCCAGGCTTACTTCGTTATAGTGCATGGCACTTTCTTGTGCTTCCTGAAATTACATTTTCTACACATTGAAGGTTGTGGCAACCCTGTGACGAGCAAGTCCACTGGCACCATTTTCCTAACAATACACACTCACTTCATGTCTCTGTGTCACATTTTGGTAATTGTTACAATATTTGGAGCTTTTAAATTATTATCATATATGTTATGATGATTAAGTGATGATCTTTGATATTCCTATTGTAATTATTTTAGAGCACCATGAATCGTGCCCATCTAAGATGGTGAATGGTGATATAAGTTTGTGTTCTGACTGCTCCATTGACTGGCTGTTCCTCCATCTATCTCCCTCTCCCTGGGCCTTTCTATTCTCTGAGACACAACGATATTAAATTAGGCCAGTTAACAAACAGACAGTGGCCTCCAAGTGTTCATGTAAACTGAAGAGTCACATGTCTTTCACTTTTAAATCAAAAGGTAGAAATGATTAAGCTTAGTAAGGAAGGCACGTCGAAAGCTGAGATAGGCCAAAGTCTAGGTCTGTTGTACCAAACAGTTAGTCATGTGAATGCAAAAGAAAAGTCCTTGAAGGACATAAAAAAATGCTTCTCCAGTGAACACAAGAATGATAAAAAAGCAAACCAGCCTATTGCTGATGAGGAGAAAGTTTGGGTGACCTGGATAGAAGATCAAATTGTTGTAAAATTCCTTTAAGCCAAAGTCTAATTCAGAGGAAGGCCCTAACTCTTTTCAGTTCTATAAAGGCTGCAGAAGAAAAGTTGGAAGCTAGCAGAGGTCAGTTCATGAGATTTCCGGAGGAAAGCCATCTCCCTAACATACAAGTGCAAATGATGGAGAAGCTGCCCCAAGTTATCCAGAACTAGCTACGATCACTAATGAAGGCGACTACATTAAACAATAGATTTTCCACATGGACAAGATACTCTTGTATTTGAAGAAGATTCCATCTAGGATGTTCACAGCTGGAGAGAAGAAGTCCATGCCTGATTTCAAAGCTTCAAAGACAGCCTGACTCTTGTTAGGACCTAATGCAGCCAGTGACTTTAAGTGGAAGTGAATGTTCATTGGCCATTCCAAAAATCATAGGGCCCTAAAGTTGTTAATGTTAAATTTATTCTGCGTCTGTTCTTTCTCTTTCCTCTTATTAAGTTATATACACATAGATCATGAATACATTTATGCATTTGTGGGGTACAATGTGTTTTTTTTTATATAATTTTGAATGGTTACATCGAACTAATTAATATAGCTTTCACCTCATTTATTTAATTACTGTGTTAAGGCATTCATGTTCTACACTTGGTAGATTTGACTTGTACCCTTACAATATGCTTTCAATAGAATAATAAATCCTGGATGACAGCACATATTTTTATAGCATTTATGGCATGATTTACTGAATTTTTAAATCCAGTGTTGAAACCTAATGCTTAGGAAAAAAAGATTTCTTTCAAAATATGACTGCTCACTGACAATGCACCTGATCGTCCAAGAGCTCTGAGGGGAGTGTACAAGGAGATAAATGCTATTCTCATGTCTGCTAACACAGCGTCCATTCTATATCCCATGGGTCAAGAAGTAATTTCAAGTTTCAAGTCTTCTTATTTAAGAAATACACTTCAAGGCTCGGCGTCTGTGGCTCAATCGGCTAAGGCGCCAGCCACGTACACCTAAGGTGGCTGGTTCGAATCCCCAGCCCGGGCCCGCCAAACAACAATGATGGCTGCAACCAAAAAATGGCCGGGCGTTGTGGTGGGCGCCTGTGGTCCCAGCTACTTGGGGGGTGGAGGCA
>CAUYQV010000081.1:0-14624 GCA_963574575.1 Galagoides demidoff
ACAGGTGCCCGCCACAACGCCCGGCCATTTTTTGGTTGCAGCCATCATTGTTGTTTGGCGGGCCCGGGCTGGGGATTCGAACCCGCCACCTTAGGTGTATGTGGCTGGCGCCTTAGCCGATTGAGCCACAGGCGCTGAGCCAGCTATTTCTTTTCTTAGAGCTTCATAATTCTCTTTATAGAGATCTTTTACATCCTTTGTTAGGTAAATTCCCAAATATTTCATCTTCTTTGGCACAACTGCAAAGGGAATAGAGTCCTTGACTATTTTTTTGGCTTGAATATTATTGGTATGTATAAAAGCTACTGATTTGTGGGTATTGATTTTGTATCCTGAGATGCTACTGTATTCCTTGATCACGTCTTAAGAGTTTTGTAGTTGAGTCCCTAGGGTTTTCCAGGTATAAAATCATATCATTTGTGAAGAGTGAAAGTTTGATCTCCTCTGACCCTATTTGTATGCCCTTGATCACCTTCTCTTGTCTGATTGCAATGGCTAAGACTTCCATTACAATGTTAAAAAGCAGTGGAGACAATGGGCAACCTTGCCTGGTTCCTGATCTGAGTAGAAATGTTTTCAATTTTACTCCATTCAATATGATATTGAATGTGAGTTTGCTGTAGATGGCCTCTATCAGTTTTAAAAAAGTTCCTTCTATATCTATTTTCTTAAGTGTTTTGGTCATGAAAGGATGCTGGATATTGTCAAAAGCTTTTTCTGCATCTATTGAGAGAATCATATGGTCTTTGTTTTTTAGTTTGTTTATGTGATGAATTTTATTTATAGATTTATGTATATTGAACCAACCTTGAGACCCTGGGATAAAACCTACTTTGTCATGGCGTGTAGTTCTTTTGATGTGTTGCTGGATTTTGTTTGCTAGGATCTTATTGAATATTTTTGCATCTATATTCATTAAAGATATTGGGCTATAGTTTTCTTATCCTGTTGTGTCTTTTCCTGGTTTGGGGATCAGAGTGATATTTGCTTCATAGGACGTGTTGGGAAGTATTCCATCTTTTTCAATGTTTTGGAAAAGGTTAAATAATATAGGTACTAATTCCTCTTTAAAGATTTGGTTGAATTCTGATGTGAAGCCATCTGGTCCCAGACTTTTCTTTTTTGGGGGAGATTTCATATACTTGATTCTATTTCAGTACTTCATATAGGTCTGTTCAGCATTTCCAATTTTTTCTGATTTATTCTAGGAAGTTGGCATGCTTACAAGTATTGATCAATTTCTTTCAGATTTTCATATTTCTGAGAATAAAGTTTTCTGTAGTATTTATTAAGTTTTTTTTAATTTCTGAAGTGTCTGTTGTTATTTTGCCTTTGTAATTTTTGATTGACAATACTATGAACTTTAATTTTTTATTTTTTGTTACATTGGCCAAAGGTTTATCAATTTTGTTGAATTTTTCAAAAAAACAACTTTTTGATTCATCGATCTTTTTTTTTCTGAGACAGAGGCTCAAGCTGTTGCCCTAGGTAGCGTGCCATGGAGTCACAGCTAACAGCAACCTCCAACTCCTGGGCTCAAGTGATTCTCTTGCCTCAGCCTCCCAAGTAGTTGGGATTACAGGTGCCTGCCACAACACCTGGCTATTTTTTGGTTGAGGTTGCCATTGTTTGGCAGACCTGGGCTGGATTTGAACCCTCCAGGTCTGGTGTATGTGGCTGGTGCCTTAGCCACTTGAACTACAGGCACCAAGAGTCATTGATCTTTTGAATATTTCTTTTGTTTTCAATTTTATATGATTCTTCTCTAATTTTAGTTATTTCTTTTCTTCTGCTGGGTTTGGGATTGGAATGGTCTTTTCCCAGTTACTTAAGATGTCCCATTAAGTTATTGACTTCTGCTGTTCTTTCTGTTCTCTTGAGGAAGGCTTGCAATGCTGTAATTTCCCCCTTAGGACTGCCTTTGCAGTATCCCACAGGTTCTGATAATTCATATCTTCATTACTGTTTTGTTCCAACAGTTTGGTAATTTCCTTCTTAATTTCATCTGTGTCCCAGCTATCATTCAGCATAAAGTTATTTAGTTTCCATGTCTGCGTATGAATATGCAGATACCTGTTATTGGTGAGTTCAGCTTTTATTGCATGATGATTTGAGAAAATACAGGGAATAATTTCTATACTTTTAAATTTGCTGAGGTTAGACTTGTGACCTAAGTTGTGATCAATCTTGGAAGATGTTCTATGGGCTGATGAGAAGAATGTGTATTCAGTTTTGTTAGGATGAAATGTTCCATAGATGTCTATTAAATTCAATTGTTGTTTGGTGAAGTTTAAGTCCATAATTTCTTTGCTTAGTTTCTTATTGGAGGATCTATCCAACACTGACAAAGCAGTGTTAAAATCTCCCATTATTATGGTGCTGGAAAATATTAAATTGCTCATGTCTGTTAGAGTCTCCCTTATAAATTGAGGAGCATTCTTGTTGGGTACATAAATGTTAATAATTAACATTTTATCATGTTGAATGTTTCCCTGAACAAATATGAAGTGACCATCCTTGTCTTTCCTTACTTTTATTGGTTTAAAGCCTAGTGTATCTACAAATAAAATTGCCACCCTAGCTTTTTTCTGATTTCTGTTTGCCTGGGTTACAGATACCCATCCCTTCACCCTGAGTCCATATTTATCCTTTAAGGTAAGATGAGATTCTTGCATGCAACAGATATCTGGCTTGAGTTTTTGTATCTAGTCAGCCAACTGGTGCCTCTTAAGAGGAAAGTTTAAGCTGTTCACATTAATTGAGAGTATTGATAAGCCTGGTAGTATTTTGTGTGTCAAGTTTTTCAAAAGTCCAATGGACATTTTGAATCTTTTTACCATTGTGGAAATTGGGTTTTGATCAAGAATTTCAGAGTGAGTTTACTTTGGTGGTAGAGCATTGTGCTAGTCATTATGGAGGATGGTTCTGAGGACATCCTGAAGAGCTGGTTTGGTTATGGCAAGTTTCTTCAACGTATATATGTCATTAAAGTATTTAACTTCTCTGTCATAAATGAAGCTCAATTTAGCTGGATACAGGATCATGGGCTAAAAGTTGTTTTGTTTTAGGAGATTGAAGGTTGATGACCATCCTCTTCTGGCTTGAAAAGTTTCAGCAGAAAGATCTGCAGTTATTCTAATATTCTTCCCCTTGTAGGTTATGATTTTCTTACGTCTGGTTCCTTGCAGGATTTTCTCCTTCATATTAACTTTGGCAAAGTTAATTAAAATGTGTCTAGAAGATGCTTTATTTGGATTGAGTTATGCTGGGGTTCTGAAACTGTCTGCTATCTGAATTTCAGTATTTCTTGCCATGCTTGGGACATTCTCCTCAATTAGCTCTTGGAGTAGAGTATCTGTGCCTTTTGGACCATCCTCTTCTCCTTCAGGGATTCCTATGAGGTAAATGTTTGCTCTTTTGGAGTGGTCCTACAATTCTCTAAGGGAATGATTCATTTTTTGCTCTCCACTTCTCTTCCTCTTTAAGTGTTTGGGAGTGTTCAAAAGCTTTGTCTTCAATGTCAGAGATCCTTTCTTCTTCATGCTCCATTCTGTTACTGAGGGATTCTACTGTATTTCTCAGATCTTTGAGGGTGGCAAGTTCTTGCCTCAATGTGTCAAAATCTTTGGTGATTTTGTTTTTGCATTCATTGAATTCTTGAGACACCTTTTGAATTGCTCCTTGAATTTCTATTTCCATCTTTACCTCCATTCTGTTAATCTTATTTGAAATCCAAATTCTGAATTCACTTTCTGACATCTCAGTCATTTGTTTATAAATGGGATCTTCTGTTGTGTCTCCTTTGTCATTCCTTGGGGGAGTTGATCTACTCTGAGTATTCATGTTGGCAGAGTTTTTCCACTGATTCTGCCCCATGATTATTTTTCACCATTTGACTAGAGAAGCTAGCAAGGTGACATTGAATTGAGGGCTCCTGGAGTTGTAATTAACCATCCCCTTACCAAAGAGGTTGGTGATTGAGGCTTTTCATTTAAAACTTCACAAAGGTTCCATTCAGAACTATTGCCTGAAACTCTGTGCACATGCTTGGTATGGTGCGGCTAGATGGCACTGACCAGTATTCAGCTAGTCTCTGTCCAATCCTAGTCAATCAGTGACTTTGGGCTGAAAGCTAAGCCATGGAGATATATAAGCAGGTAAGACACCCTCCTTCCCCCACCCCAAGTGATAACTGGAAGGGGAGAATCCCATACTCCCACAACAACACAACCAGGGTACAACTTGGTGGGTCCCTAGGTGATAGGCCCAGGTCAAGAGTTACAAACCAATTGTCCCAGTTGACACAAACACCGATCAGGTGGGAGAATTCAAAAAGTCTTCAGAATGTAGGCAGAGGGGGTCCACTAGCTGCTCAATTTGACCCCAGTGGGAGGGACCATGGAGCCACCACCACTGTCAGGGGCGGTGCTGTCACTGTCAGGGGTGGCATCACTGGTCTGGGGTACTGCTGTGTGCAGAGCACAGGAGCCAGTGGGGGATTGGAAGATGGAGCTGCTGACCTTCAGCCTTGGGCCACAGGATTGGGTGGGAAGCCAGAGGGTGGAGTTACTGGCCTGGGGTGCCTCAGGGGTCACAGGAGCCAGATGGAAGTCACCAGCCAGGGCTGCAAGTTGCAGGAGCCCAGTGTGGAGCCAGTGGGCCATGGTCCCTGGTGTTCAGTAGCACGGGACCTGAGCAATGCTCTTTCCAACATGGGCAAGTCTCTCTCCTCTTGTGACTCCCTGCCTCTATTAAAGTTATAGTTTCAGTGCAACTGTCCCACAACTCATGTGGTGCCCCACCCTAGCAAAAATCTGGCAAATGCTCCAGATTTTGCAGGGGGTAGTCTTCCAGACCACCAGGAGAGGGGTGAGGGGTGGATTGAGAGTTCAGGAAGGTAGGTAGAATATTAGATCAACTTTTGACCCAGGTAAGAGACTGCTTGGGCTTGCAGCAGTATCTCTCCATGAAGGGAGTCCTGGCCCTCAGTTGTTCTCTCCCCTTTGGTGAAACAAAAGGTCCTCTGTTCTCTACTCACTGCAAGCTGCTCTCCTGATGGGAGAGGGGAAGGATTCCCATCCTCTTTGGGATGGGTTTTGTACCTGAAATTTGTTTCCTTGTGGTCTCAGCTTGTTGCAGGAGGGGTGATGTGAACCTATTGATCTTTTCTCTCACTTCAGCTCCTGATCTTCTGCTTTATTGGGTTATTTCTGGTCATTATTTCTCCCCCTGTATGGGAGCCTCTGCTGAAAGCTGGCTTCAGTCAGCCATCCTGCCTCCCTCCCTTCTGTAATACATTTCAAGAGCTGCATTCCTGAAGTACTATTCTTGTATTACACAAGGCCAGGGTTATAAACCTCGCTAGATTGGATTCCTTAAAGGTAGAGGTTGTGTTTATTTTGCTTATTATATCCTTAGTGCTTAATATGATGCTAAAAGATCAATAAATATCTAGTGAACAAATGACTTGTTCAGATGTTTTTTGGTGTTATATTCCTTGTGAGGTACAGATGAAGTATGACCTAGTTCTCTACCTGTCTGGACCTCTGCTCACTTATGTTAGGCTTCTCGTGGTCTTGTTTGTAATTGCACTCATGTTGTACTTTAGTTCTATTTACAAGTCTTCATTCACCCCTCAACTGTTTCTTGAAAGTGGCAACCCTGCCTTATATATCCTTGCATTATCAAAGTCTAATACCATGTTGTACATTGTGTCTGGGAGGTTTTTAGCATAGTTTTCCAAAATTTTCAAGACAAATGCAAATATTTGCTTTCATTTCAGTATTAGCCTTTTACTAGAGGAAGATTAGTTTATACCCAAGGATAAGCTTTGGTTAAAAAAACAGAGAAATAAAAAATGTCAACTTTGTGAGGCTCCTGCATCCCATACAGCAATTCATGGTTTCATTCATTCATTTATTTGATCAGCATTTACTGATGCCTGCCAGGTGCCAGACACTATTCTAGGTGATAATAAAGCACCAATGAATAGAAGAGAACCAGATCTCTGTCTTTATGGATTTTTATATTCTAATGAAGGAAATAGATACCACGCAAGATAAATAAGTAAAACATCTCATGTATTACATATTGATAAAGTATCAAGGAGAAGAAATAAATCAGGGAAAGAGGATCACATACCAGGAGGAATGGGTTGAAATTTGGTAAGGTGGCCATTGTTAGAAATACCAAGGAGGTAATTTTTGAGTAAAGACCTGGAGAAATAGAGGCTGCCATCTATGTGGACAACTGCAATAGTAGTCCGGGAGGAAAGAAGAGGATGTTAAATCCAGTGGCCAGTTCTTACTTCCCCTATTACTTATTCTTCAGCAGCTCTTGTTCAAATAGCTCGATTGCTCTGCTATGGGCAGGGCTGCTCTCCTAGATTTCTCCTTATCTTGCTGATGGCTCCTTTGCTGGCTTCTCCTCTTGATTTCCAAACTTGGAGTACTCTAGAACTCAGTCATCATCTTCTTCTCTCTCTTTGCTCTATTTAGCTCATTCTATTCAAGGGCTAAATACACCTAAATTTTTATTTCTGACCCACTTCTCAAAATCTAGACCTATGTACCCAGTTTCCTACTTAACATTTCATCTACACTGTCAGTTACTCATTTTGAATTGAATTTATCCAAATTCAGTTCTGAGTCCCATTACCAACACCTGCTTCACTTTATCCTTTTCCATCTCAGTAAATGGCATCTTTATTCACATGGTTTCTTAAGGGCTAAAAGATGATAATTTGATTTGTTGGCCCACACAGTTCTTTAAAATCATAGTAGATATAATATTAATTGTATGTGTTAGCTTGATTAGGCTAAGGGATGTCCAGACAGCTGGTGACACACTGACATGTTGTTTCTGGGTGTATCTGTGAGAGTGTTTCTGGAAAAAATTAGCATTTGAATTCGTTGGTAGAGTGGGCAAAGAAGATTACCCTCAGTAATGCGTATGGGGATCATCCTGTCTGTTGAAGGCCTGAATAGAACAAAAAAGCAGAGGAAGGGACAAATTTGTTATTGTTTGAGCTGAGACCTCTGTCTTCTTCTGCCTTGGGAGAAGGTGTTTAGATGCTGGTGCTGCTGGTCCTCTGGTCTTTGGACTTGGATTGAGACTTACACTATTGACTCCCTTGGTTCTCAGACCTTCAGGCTTAGACTGAATTACACCACTGGTTTTCCTTGTTCTCCAGCTCACAGATGGATCACAGGACTTCTTGGCCTCCATAATCATGTGAGCCAATTCCTATAAAAAAAAATCTCATATACAAATCTTATTGGCTCTGTTTCCTGGAGAATCCTGACTAATATGGTAGCTATGCAAGTGTTAGGCTTATTTAAAATGCACAAGTGAAGTAACATTAAACTCACATAATCACTCTCTTCAAATAAGAAATCTTAGAAGTTATTTTAGAATACACAAATTTCATTGAAGAAAAGCTATTAAAAGCAAGATTTCGTGATTTTGGTTAAAAATAGCACATCATCGGCTTACCCCAATACATTTATTTCCACCTTCCAACTTATGTGTCTGTAAAAACAGAAGAAAACATGAAAAACCACAACAGGAATAAAAACGAGAATTGTCTACTTACTTTTGCTACATTCTAAGCACTTTGCATTCATATCAAGGCCATGGGCATGAGACTAACAAAAAGCGTTGTGGAGTTGTGCTACTTCTCTGAGACCAAGTATGAAGACCTTTCATGCCTCTCTCACTCTATGCCATGCTTACAAGGGATTCATAAACTCCTACAGTATATGTAGAATATTTTGAGGCAGTCAAATGCTATCATTCATTTCTTACCAGCACAGTTTTCTATATCCCTGAAAAGGCTGACTCTGTGTAGAAGCAGAATCAGTATCCAGGTGCAGTACCTGTAATCCTAGCACTCTGGGAGGCCAGGGCAGGTGGATTGCTTGATCATCCACTGAGGAGTTTAAAACCAGTCTGAGCAACAGCAAGACTTGATCTCTACTAAATATGGAAAAACTAGCTGAGTGTTATGGCAGGAAGGCAGAGAAAAAAGACAATGAAATGATGACACAGAAGCTGATAGGCATGAAAATCACGAACGGTAACTCCAACCAATCATAGCATGGAAGTCAATCAGAGGAACAAATGAGAACAACTGAAGTGAAGCAATAACCTTTCTGAGGCAAGGAATGCACAAAGCCTTCACACTCTCCACCAAGGAAGGAGAGGCAGTGGGAGGAGTCTCCAGAGAAAGGCTCTCCAGATGCAAGTTCTTCATCTTCCACAGCTGTGTGTCCTTGGACAAGGTACTTAACCTTACTAAGCCTCAGTTTCTTCATTTGTGAAATGCATGTAATGAGAACAGTAAAATATGTTTTTAGTGAGGATTGAATATTCCAATATGTACAAAATCCACAAAGCTGTCTGACAAATAATAGCCAATAAATGATAGCTATTATTATTACTGAATGATTGATTAAAAAGGGTGGAGAGTTCATGCTAATTAATTTGGAAGGCTCTGATTAAATGTGTTTCTTTAACTTTTACCAAGCTAATCCAGATATTGAATGTCCAAGAAGGAGATTCCCTGATGTATTTGAACAGAGAACCTGCATTTCTTCCCCATGGAATTCAAATTCCTCGTGAGACACTGGTGCTCTACAGAGCACTGTCTATGAAATGTTCTTTATTTCACACACTTTATACATAAGAATAGAAAAACAGGTGAGAAAATGTCTTTCTTTGACAACTGGCACTAGAAGCAACTAATCATCAAAGAGTTTTTTAGCACAAAGTGTCACGAATACAATTTTTTTTCCATTGTGCAAACCATGTGTATGGACACCCAAACCTTATGATCCCTGACTCTTGTCAACATCATCACCTCTAATGCTGAAAATGTTCTCAGCACTTTTCTAGAGTGCTACCAAAATGAATTAAAATTGGCATAGCTCCCGTTTTCTGGGAGATTTATTTTATCAAATTCTTCAAAGTGTTTGTGTTTTATTGTCTGCTAGAATTTCTCTTGGGTGTTGGAATTATATTTCTCCAGTTTGCCCTATTTTGGTATTGGAGAGATGCTGAATTAACATCAAAGGAACATACTATTTAGAAGTTTTGTGTTTCCCCTACCTTGCCCTACTGGTAGATTATATTGACCAGTTTTTGTTTTATTTAACCTTTTTGTGTCAAATGACACATCCTATATGGCTTCCTACAACTAGGCATGGGTTTATTTAGACGTTAAGTAGAAATTATACCCATTGTACTCTGTTACTACTAAGCTGGGTTAAGGAAATATGATTAAATATATATAAGGATATAAAATCTTCTGCTGAACCAGTGAATCCTCTCTATAAAAATGTAGAAACGAACAGAGCAGTTTTATTATTGAATAAGCTCTAAATCAGACCAGAATGCACAGCACAAGTGATCTGCTAAGGAGACTGTAAAGAGAGGAAGAAATATAATTCTTTTGGATAGCAAGCAGATACAATTTATTAAATAATTGTAAATTATAATATCATTATAAATATGTTTCTTTATCAAAAGAAAAGATTGTAAGATTGTGTCTTTATGACAATCAGACAGTTACATTGTGGAGCCAAGTGCTCAGGCTTAGATTCTCCAGAGACAGGGAGGCAAAACAATCTCCATCCTCCTAGCCAAAGAAATGTCTCTGAGAAATACATTTCTGGGATGCAGAACTGGCAAGAGGCTTAGTAGGCTTTTAAAAAGATGTACATTCATCTCAAAGAGACAGAGACAGCATGTAAAATTTCAAGTTTCCTAAAGAAAGGAGAGTACTCTTTCCTTTTTGACAACAGAGAAAATTTTAAATTGTTTCTTTCAGGATCTGGTTTTACTCTTACAGTTTCCCTTTTTTATTACTATTTTATAGTTGTATACTTTTTAAATTTTTGTTGTTTCTACTTTTTCTGGCCAGTTTGCTGTTGTCTAAATAGCCAGCAAGTCCATAGTAAAATACAAAATCAAACAATTACCAAAATTAGGGTGAGATGAATTAAAAAGTTTAATATACTATTTTCCTTAGGAGGATAACCTTTAGTATTATGCCAATGGTATAATTCTCCATTAGAATTCTTTTTTAAAAAATATTTATTTATTTATTTTTTGGTCAGTTTTTGGCCAGGGCTGGGTTTGAACCCACCACCTCTGATATGTGGGGCCCATGCTCTACTCCTTGAGCCACAGGCACTGCCCTCCATTAGAATTCTTAATTCTTGACTAGCAATGCATAAACAGTTTACCACACATTAGATTCACAAGCCATTGTAAGGACTCTTGCTTGTACATTCAGATGTTTAACTATTTGAGAATTATTTTGTAGTTTCTTATGAAATTTTACCCAATTTAAGCTACTAGTGTAAGTCATGTAAGTTTTTAATTAAGAGTTTTTTCCTTGTAAGATCCTCTAAATTTTCCTGAATCTATCACATAAGTATTATAACATTTAAATGCTAATCTAGGTCTTTCAGTAATTAATTACATCTTCCCAAATTTTCACCAGATTGAAACAGAAAGAGAACCAAGGTCATTGCCTAGCATCAAGGTCTTATCAGAAGGTATCATTAAAGGGTACAGACTGAACTTTCAGTGTTTAGTGTGTGATGAGTTGTTGTAAGGACAAACTGGGGGCCTTTTCTTGCATTAGTTTAATTAATAGTTATATTATTATAATAGTTAAATCTCCATGAATAATAGACATTCACCTTTGTTTACTGTCTATACTGGGACTACTGGTGAGAACTTGAATTATGAACAGTTGGGATGCAGCTGAAAAAGGTGTGCGCTTTTCCTCAGAAAGCTTATAATCCAATGGGATTTTCTTTCCTTTTACCCCATTGTCCTAAGCATCAACTCAACATACTTCATTTCTATTCAATCACCATGCATTTTGTGGACCACATTTTCATAGAGAAGGCTCAGGGATACTGCTCCCTTAAGACACTGGATAATGGTATTAGGTAAACACAACATGGTTATGGTTGGCTGCAAATCAACATTTATTAACCTAAATAGAATAGGGATTTGTTGGAAGAGCATATGGCGGCTCATATAGCTGTAGTAACATTGAGGATCCCGGGTGAAAGATGGGTGGGAAACAAACAAGGTAGGCAGTTGGTCACACTGCCTAATTTCCACTCAGGGAGAGTTTGGCTCGAATGCTGAAAGAGAATTTCTGCTCCCTTGATTCTGCAAATGCTGCCCCTTCACACATTATATTTTCTGGAATCAAAAGTGTCTGAATAGTTGAGCTACCCTTCAATGATGTCAGCTTCTTTGGGATAAGAAGGTAAAGTGGGAAGAACAGCTTTCCCATTTTGCTTCTGAAGTAAGAGACATTTCTATTTGGTATTATTCTGCCTCCGACAATTTTGGTACTTCTGTCAAATGGTGCTCCTTCTGGGCACATAGCGCTTTAACATATGTTTTGCATATATTAACTCAAGTATTTTTACAACAACGCTATGTGACAGATACTATTCTTCTTATTTGTACCATAAAGAAACTGGGCATAAGAATTTAATTGCCCCAAATCATGCATGGTAGAAATTGTAGAAATACAATCTGAAGCTCAGCCCTACAGAGTGTGTGCTCTATAGCTTCTCAGCCCTATCAAAGATAAGTGTTCAGAGGCTTAGGGAAAAAAAAAGGAAAGGAAACATGACAGAAAAAGAGAAAAAAGAAGTCAGCAAACAAATTAATAATCAAACATTTACTTGGTATGATGATAAAATACGCACATTTTAATTTTTCTCTACATTTTATTTATCAGTATCTATTTATACAATATTTATATAGTAACTTTATGTACTTTTAAAACTTATAATTTCATTATAATGTTAACTAGTAGATTTACAAAGATAGTACAGACAGTTTCCATATATAATCTTTACCCAGTTTTCCCTAATGTTAACACCTTATGTAACCAGGGTACAAGGACCTAAATAAACAAATTAACATTAAGACATTACTTAACATATGATGGACTTTAAATATTTCCCTAGTTTTTCTACTCATGTCCTCTCTCTGTGTCAAAATTCAATCAAGGATCCCATATTGTGTTACTTAACATGCCCTAAATCCTTTCCAATCTATGATAATTTCTTTCTCTTTGTCCTCCTTTGACACTTAAAATTTAAAAGAGTAATGGTCAGGTATTTTATAAATCATTCTTCAATTTAACTTGTCTAATTTTTCTCATGATTAGTTAGAGATTGCAAATTTGGGAGAAGACCGCCATTTGTAATGTATTCTCTCAGGGAGTACCTATGTTGCAGTGTCGTATTCCTGGTGATGCTAGCCTTGATCCCCCAGTGACAGTGAATGTATGTTCGTTTTTTAGTTATATTTTTCCTTCACATTTTAACATATTGCTAAGTGAATATTTTATTTGAAGCTTGAGTTGGATTAACATTTATAGTATAATATCTAGTAAATTTTATCCATTTTTTTTTTTTTTTACTAGAAGCTTTTGCTATAACGCAAAACTTTCGACATATAGATTCTTGGACTATATGTCGTGTCTTTTGCCTTTCACATCTAAGATTCTGTGATTTAGAATATAATTGTTCCTTAAATCACACACAGCTAAATATTCCATCTGACATGTAATGAGCTAAGTGAAAGATGAGTGGTCTACTATATCCAGATTTTGTGATAGACTCCATGGCCAAAGGCAATCCTTATTCTGATACAACATGTAGTACCACACTAGGGAATTAGTGAATTAGAGCCAATTCTGAATACTTGATTGGTATTCAAGCCAATTTTTTGTTGTTGTTTTTGAAAGCTATCTTTGTTAGCAAGACCCTCAGGCCAATGTGGCTGTCAGCCTAGGTTTATGATACTGCTTATTTGAAACAATTTTGCATATGTAAAACATACATCTGTATTTTGATATGAGCAAAAACACTTGCCAAAATAGTGATGTAGATAAACTATTGTTAAAAAATAAAAACAATTTAGGAAATCATCCCTGTGTAAGCCACTATCTTTTGTAATTTGTATGTTTTATTTATAATAGAAGTAAATATTTTTTTTAAAAATTGTGATGTTATACTTTTGTGATATGCATCTGCAAATTCTTAATTTTTGCATCTGTAGAAGCAGGATTGCACGTTTGTGTTTATTTGTTTTCCCTTCAAAATAAATGATAACATCTGTTCCAAGTCTCTAATAGTAAAAGTTGGTAGTATGTTTAAACTATTTGTTAGCAAAATTAAATTTAGATGGTTGATAACAGAGATGTGGCTAAGGACAGGAAAAATAAAATTACACACTCATTACCAGCCAGTGTTACATGTGCTACCATTCTGGCAATGCTCTTAGCTTTATAACTTGGAACATGGTAATACTTGTTATTAAACCTCTTGTTCTCTGTATATTCATAAATAAAAACTATACATATATATTTTTATTTGCAAAAAAAGAACATTTAAAAGCAGTTTAAAAAGTCACCAACTACTTAGCCATCTAGTCACATAATCATTAGTTTTATCTCAATACTTAGGCATTTGAAAAAGCATTTTAGTAATCTTAGTATTAAATTCATTATATTATTATATGTTAATTTTTTAAACAATTTCATTAGCTTGTCACTGCTGAGAGTTAATATAGAGCCCTATGACTGGATTTTAAACAGAACATTAATATAGAAGAAATTATAAGAATTAAAAATAAGTCAGTTTACTTCCCTAGATATGCCACAAATGATATGTCTACAAACTATTATTTCCTTTAAAAAAATTTTTCTTTCCAGTGGGTGATGGAAAAGGGGGAGAAAGAAGCATTTTGGCAGCAGGGAGCAGGATGCAAAATTAAATATTCTTTAGATATTTGTTGGTTTCTGGCCAGATTAAAGAGCCCTTGCTTAGAGAAAGCATGTAGCAGTGACGTGCTGGAGACAACTTGTGCTACTTGTAAAATTCTAAGAAATTTTGTCAGCTAGTGTTATATACTGCCATTACTAAACATTACATTATATAAGTTTATAAATAAGCACTATTAAAAATAAAGATAGGGCAACCCGTATAGCTCAAGGAGTAGGGCACCAGCCCCATATGCCGAGGTGGTGGGTTCAAACCCAGCCCCGGTCAAAAACTGCAAAAAAAAAAAAGATAACAAAATCTCAAGTCTGATCACTTCCTAATTTTATTACATATTATTATTGCTTTTCTTTCTTTCTTTTTTTTTTAAATTAAGTAACAGCAGTGTACATTAATACTATCATGGGGTACAGTGTACTGATTCTCTATACAATTTGAAATACTTTCATACAACTGGTTAACATAGCCTTCATGTCTTTTTCTTAGTTATTGTGTTAAGACATTTATATTCTATATTTAGAGAGATTCACATGTACCATTATAGAATGAACCATAGGCGTGATCCCAGCAATCACCCTCCCTCCATCCACCTTCCCCCCGCCCCCCCCCCGACAAACCCCCCCCCCCAGGTTCGGGGGGGAAATTTTTGTTGTAAATTTCGATTTTAGCAATTAATTTTTTTTGTTTTAATTGTATTTTAATAACTCATTTTTGGCCATGTACTTGGGGGGGGGGTTTTGGAGGGGGGGGGGGGGGGGCACGGTGGATGGAGGGAGGGTGATTGCTGGGATCACG
>CAUYQV010000087.1:0-12449 GCA_963574575.1 Galagoides demidoff
CTTTGTACAAAATACTAGTGAAAGGAGAAGAAATCATTTGTTGAGAATTTATATAAATAACATATTTAACTGTGCATGAGGATGTAATCTGTATTTGTCAAATTTTCTACACTATCCATTTTATGTTGTTCTTGTCCCTAAGAAGCACATCTTTACTGAGTGGACTAATTTAAACTTTCATTTTAATGGTTCTGAGTTATTTTTTGTTTGTTTTAATTTCAGAATATTGTAGGGGTTCACAGGGGTTCAAATGTTTTGGTTGCATAGGGTGCTTTTTTATCGCTTGAGTCCAAGTTATAAGTGTGCCCCTTACTTGATAGTGAGCATTGTACTTGTTACGTATGATTTCACTATCCTCTCCTCCCCCACCCCCCTGTTTGATTTCTATTGAGTTTTACCTCCATCTATACGCATGAATGTTGACTGGTTAGTTACAATTTCATAGGAGAATAGTCCCTGCCTCACCTGCTTGATTTCCAATGAGTTTTACTCCATCTATGCACATGAATGTTGATCAGTTAGTTCCAATCTACTGAGAAGAATAGCCTCCAGTTCCATCAGGATTGTGGCAAAAGCGATTAATTAATTCACGGATGAGTCATACTCTATGTTGTGGATATACCACATCTTATTAATCCACTCATGAACTGATAAGAACTAAAAGTTGACTTACCATTTAATCCAGCAACCCCATCACTGGATATTTGATCAAAAAGACAGTTGCACTAGAATTTTTATTGTAGGACAATTTGCAAATGCAAAAATGCGGAACCAGCCCAAGTGGACCTGAGTTTTTAGAAACCTCTGCATTTATTGAATTACTATGTATTTATTTTGACCTTACTATAGGACATGAAAACACTAAACATAATTTTCCCTGCCTTTATTTGCAGCAGGAAACCAATTTTTGGTTGCTAATTGGTATCATCATGCCATCCAGTGGAATAACCACATCTGGGCCAGGGTCCGAAGAAGATCAAATCGAGAATGAAGGCATTTTCTCTCAGAAAGTGAGTGCTGCAGAGAAACGGGGCCAAAACTCACTCCTCAAAACATGTCGGCTGCAAAATCTTCTGTTGCATTGTTTTGAAATGCATATGTCTGGACTTGCCTCAGTCTCATTTATTTAATACTTTTTAGGCTAGGGTCCTGCATATTTACATAAAAGTGATTATATACAGCATTTATAGAAAACAGTTTTGAAGTACTCAAACAATAAGCTGCAGCTATCTCTTCAGCTTCAGAAGGGAAAAACAAACCTGTAACAGTAGAAAAGGTAATCAATAAATAGATAAGGCTTGATGTAAGAAAGTGTTTTGGAAATCCAGCCTTTGCATAATAGAAAGTTCCTGTTTAAGTCGGTGAGCACACTGAGCACGAAGGCACTTCAGCTTACAACAGAGGCCCACCTGTGACAGATATTGTATCAAGGATCCCTGTGGTGATAAAACTCTGCAGGTCGCATGATTTTGATAGCTTATCATTCTGAGTCCCACAGGTTAGTTTATACCTGGCTAGAAGAAGTAACTTTGCCAAAAAATATTATTATTTTATGTTCTTATGTCAATAAGATGGAATTTTACTACAGTAGATCTGAAGTTACTCTGATAGTCCTAACTTTTTAAACACATGAGGAACTGCCTCTTTTTAAAGAGCATGTCAGTCCATGGAATTATCAGGATTAAAGTGGCAGGTCTTTTCTGAAGACATCTTCAACACAATGGATTCTCCAAGTACACACTCTCTAGTACAGCTCTTGGCTTCCCTGCCTACATAATCATATCTTTGATCCATCCCTTTGACTGTGGACCTTTCGTGTGTCCCATCTTCCCCCATGACGTGTCTGTTCTTGCTGGTCACCCTTCCTCTAGTATCTAGCTTTACACTGCTTCCAAATCTAGAGTTTGGGGTAAGGGAGAGAAAATCACCTGAAGGCAGTAGCCACATAGTCAGGACCCTAGAACATAATATTTGTACTTTGTTAACAGTAGCCTTGAGATGAGACAAATCCTGATTCTATTCCTGGTTCTTGCAATTTACTGGCTAGGAATTTTAAGCTAGTCAATTCATCTTAACCTCCTCATCTAGGGGGATAATAATACCCTTATCTTTTCCAGGGGACATTATAGAGGTTAATTAAATGGTACAACTTACATAAAGCATCAGACATTAGGGACCAAATAAATGGCATAGTTCGTTGTTAGTTGTTATTGAATCAAGCTAAGTAAGATATCAAAGTTCCCAGAAGAAGCATCTCAATCCTAAACCTACTTTCCTCCAGAAGTTTTACAACAACATAATAACTTTTTTAAAGGAGGAACAGCCAGAAGGCTCACTTTTTTCTTTCTTCTCATTGATCAAATGAGGGTGATGATCTTCCTGTATAGGAACTGCAATCACATTCACAGCTCAGGGCAGCTTCATATTTGAAGAGATTGGTTTTTCCAATGATACATTTCTGTTTATGTTTACAGGGCTTGGGAAGAAGACATTAAAATGAGGCAAACATTAAACTTAGAAAATACAACTCAACAAAGCTACATAAAGTAGGCAAAGAATTCCCTCACCCTTTCTTTCTTACCTTTAACCTTTTCTTCTCTACTTCTCTTTTCTTGGGGGCCACTGATCTGCTTCTGGTGGTCATATGAAAAGGCATTAGTATGCACTGTAGACAGGAAAGATATGTTAATATTCTAAGAGGAAGGCAGAGTTGTTCCCTCTAAAAATGTTCAGTTACAAGGTAAGCTGAGGCTTCAAGCTGAAAAACAAACTAACAAAAAATACCACTCTACACCTCAGGTTGAAAATTCTATCCTATTTAAACCTGACTTCTTATGCTTTGTGCCTAAGTGACCCTGAAAAATGAAGGCAAAGAAATCTCATGCATGTTTGTAGTAGAAACATTAAATGTAAATGTGGCATTATGAGATGAATTTTGAG
Source organism: Galagoides demidoff (assembly GCA_963574575.1). Classification (NCBI taxonomy): domain Eukaryota; kingdom Metazoa; phylum Chordata; class Mammalia; order Primates; family Galagidae; genus Galagoides; species Galagoides demidoff. The sequence continues at coordinate 2,941 of CAUYQV010000087.1, forward strand.
CATATTTAGATTGAAATACCTGCAACACATTACAATTGAGATGTCAGAACTCAGTGGAGGGTTTATGGGGCCAGAGCTCACAGAAGAGCTCTGGAGTTAGGAATTTAGGAGACACCAGTGTATGGATATTAATAATATATGAAACTATTCTGTTAGGCTTACAATCAAATGCTACCATTTCATTTTGTAAAATAGCTTCTGTATATGGTCTGGCTACCTGAGTAGATTACAAACTTCTTAACAGAGATCTGAGTGACCATGTCTACCATGATGAGCTAAGCATGTAGCTAGCATCAGTAAATACTTGTTCAGTTAATTTCCTTTGAAACTAGCAAATTGTTGCAACCTAGGTTCACTCAATGTATGGGCTTCAATGTCATCATCAATAAAGTAATGGCCTGACCTAATAGTTTCCAGTCCCTGTCAAGCCCAGAGCTCTGCGTTTATACATTATTGTATTGAATTATATGTATCTCTTGTTGAATCTTTATTAAATGTTTATAGAAGGGCCTTTGAAAGCTCATGATTAAGTGAGATATGCTAGTTGTCGTTCTAGATGAGCAAAGAAGGACCTGACTTATGCTCCCAAAGTAGTGTTATTGCCTGAAGGTCTATGTGGCCAGAAAACATATTTGGTTCAAGTAGTTGGTTTTTAAAAATATCACTAAATGTTTCATCCTGGTTTTTTATATAGGAGATAAATTCTTGGATGGGAATTTTATAAATTTGTGACTTTTCACCTACTGTGTCTCAGAGAATAAAATACAATTGAAAAATATTTCTTGTACTATCAGATATTTGAAATTGTACATTCAAAGGCATTCTTTAAGGGAAAAAAGTTATTTTCTTTAAATAGCAGCAGTGTGAAGAGTAAAGATGGGCATTTATTATCTGCTTGGGTACCAAAGAAACTTCAGAAGGCTCCTTTCCTCTCTCATTGCCTTCTCCAAAACGTGTTGACTGCCTGTGTGGTCTTATCAAATCACTTAGCCTCAGTGAGTCTGTTTCTTCATGTCAAAATGTTAGTAATGCCAAGGATTAGTTTAAAAGTTTCAAGCTAATATTAAAATGGTATCATATCAAATTGAATTTTCAAGTACATGAATAGACATATACATTATTAAATGTATTTTCGCTAATATAGTACAGACCCTAACAAGAACTTAATAAAATGTAATAAAATGCATTCATTTATTTCTGAATGTAGTACTGATGAAACTAAAAGAAAAAGGATAAGGAAGATTTTGAGGCTCTAAAACACAAAGAAGAGGTCAAGGTAAATAATTGGAATGAGACCATGAACTAACATTTCCTGAGCATATATGTTACAGTAGATATAAGGATAGGAGTTCTTCCAAGTAATATGCCACTTTTTCTTCTCCAATCACCAATGCAATAAATGATATCTTCCCTCTATAGATGAGATCATTCAGTTTCAGAGCTGAAGATATCTTTCTAAACCAAAGTATTTTCTCTAAAATCATAGTATTTCCACAGTTTAGGGTTGTCAGATAAAATGAAGGGCACTCAATTAAGTTTGAATCAGACAAACAAAACGTTTAGTATATAGATTAAATATTGCATCAGACCTGCTTAATATGAAAAAAGATTATCTCAAATTCAAAGTTAACTGGACCACTTGCCCTTATACGTAGTAAGTCTGGCAATTGTATGTATATTTCTAACCCAGAATTTTTGACTATAATATCCCCTTATTTGTATGATTGGGTATATAATCGTAGGCATATTTAAACAAATGTTCATTGCAGGTGCATCTAGGTATAGAGTGTACCCAGAATTTGGTGACAGAAGACAAGCTTTCAAATAATTTATGATAAACATAGCTATCCTTTTATTCCATTTCTATTTCAGTGGCTGGAACATACATAGCATGTTATGTGCATATGAGAAATACTGCTATGTCTTCCCAATGACTTTCAAGATGAGAAGGAAATTTAGGCTAAGTAAGACAATATGAAGGTGACCATAAAAGAGGTAAGTAAAATGCTCTGTATGTTCAAAGTAAGGAGGGGTTATATGCAGTGATGAGGGAGAATCAAGAATTATTAGAGTACCCTGACCTTAGTAGTCTCTAGTTTAGAGAAAGGGACCTTCCCTTTGACCTATTTACTATATAGTATAAATTGTCTCTGGCTGATATGAGAAGGTATTTATTCTTTAAAAGAAATTTTTCATAGTAGAAGAGGATGAAACACCCAGGTCTAAATGAGAATTAAGGGAAGGTTTCTCAGACTGTGTTGTTTTTAAACTGGGTCAGCCTCAAACAGTCATCGAGTAAGTGTGTAAGGGGCCCAGAGTGTGGCCTAGTTGGCAATGAGAGGTCTGTGCCCAGCATACTCCACATGCTGTGTGAAGAAGGCAGCACAGGAAAGGAACTAGAAATTGAGGTTGGGGAACTTCTGAAAATGCCTTTACACACCACAGAGGTGCTTGACTTTTATTATGTTTATTTAATGGAACCATAGACTGCCTCTCTTAAAATAAGTACCGCCATTATATGATTATTGGTATGTTGTGGAAAAGTAACTCTGGTTGCAGTGTGAGGAATATAATATAAAAAGATATAGCTTAGTGGTCAGATGTGTTAAGGAGAAATAGATCAGAGTAAAAGTTAAAAAAAAAAAGTATGTGTGGAAACAATGGTGTTGGGAATTTAAGGAAAGTCAGGATAGTATCCCCTTTGCCTCTGGTGCACATGCAAGTGAACCATGGGATTTGCCAACTGCATGCAGTGTTATAGTAACATTGGCAGCGGATCAGTGATCACAAGGAAAAGTTCCTGAGTCTGACCGCAGCAGAAAGATTGGAGTTAGGGAAGTGGAGATTATCTTCATGAAGTTGACTGTGAAAACCAGAAGACATGGTGGAATGCCCAAAAGATACAGTTTCTTCATCTAGTGGAGGGGAAAAAAAAAAACAAAAAAACACTGACAAGGAATTTGGCATAATCTATCTGATCCTCCCTCAAAGAACAGATTGCAATGGGGCATTTATTAAATGCTAGATACTTAAAAGCAGGAGAGTTAGTAAAGTATAGGAATAAATATAAACATAAATAAGATAATTTATAATTTCTAAAATTAAAGATGATGGATAAGGAAGGCTGGCAGGGAGGTGGAGGTGAAGGTACGCTGCTCAGGTACTGGTATAGGATTCCTTCACTGAAGAGGGAACATGTGACTAAGAACTCAAATAATGAAATAGAAAGTACTAGAGTATTATCTGGGGACAGGTTATCCCCTGACAAAAGGTCATAAAGTTCAAAGATTCTGAGAGAGAGAAAGAGAAAGAGAAGGCTTGCATGTTTCAGAAACAGAGACTGTCATGTTGGCTGGGGTCAAGCATGTCGGTTTCATTGTGTAAGAAACAGGTTAATGGTGGGACAGAGAAGTGAGACCAGCAGTCTGTAAGATTTCAGGTGTTCTGAAGACATTAATCTTATGTAAAAGTATACCACAAGCTTTCTAGGGCACCACCCTACACAATATTGCACAAATTGAACAAATGTAATGCCCATTTCAGTCAAAACAATGTACCATGTATCTCACAGGGGGGTGAAATTGTTTTTAATGGTTTTATTTACTCTTGAGATTTTTTTTTCTACTCCATTTTCTGCCTATGTTTGTTTGTGTACACAGGTGCAGAAGGTAAAACAAAATTAATTTAGTCACTAAAATAAAATCTCCACTACTGACATCAGCTGTTGTGCTTCTGCCATCCATACAACCAACACCCGGAGTGGATTAGAATTGGTGTTAGTAGAGCTGCTACATGCCCCAAAATAAAACTGAAACCAGCTGAGTCTAGAATGCAAATCACAGCCAGCACCTTCAGAGCCTGGCGGGAGCTCTTCCTCCCACAGCTGTTTCCTCTACCTTACACAAGGGGAAGATAGTCATCAAGTTATCAAGACAGATAGTCATCGTGTTATACCTTTATATTAAACGTACCAATTTCAAAAAGGTCAACCAAAAAGAAAAAGTCAAAAGCCATCCTGTTGAAATTCAAAGCAGTTTTTAGGACCCATAAATACTCACCTGAATCAACACGCTTTAAAAACTATCATAAAACTTATTTCAATGTAAGCATTTTCACTTTGTGGGGGTTTCCTGTCACCCACTGTCAGTATGTGTTTATTTATAAATTTCTCTGACTTTTCACTTACTCAGAAATCTTGACACCTGCTTTTACCTTTGGAGTCTCCAAATCTTTTCCAATGACTGGCATTGAGCAACACTTAATAATCTTTTGACTTTATTAGAGAGAAGTGGCTTGAATGTACAGTACAAAGAAAACTCTGAAGCACCAGGTACAATTTCTCGTTAAATGCTTATCAATTTCTCAAACTAAAATCTTTATGTAAAACTAAATTTCATTTTCACATTATTATATGTATATCAAAAGTATTTTATAAGATACATAACTAGTAGCTTGTTGAATAGGTAGTTTGTTTCCACTTTTTCTCTAACAAATAATGGCATAAAATAGAGTCTGTAAACCTGTTTGGCCAAAGGCTGGATAGCAAATACTTTACATTTTGTTGGCTATATTTTGTCTTTAGTTATAGCACAAAAGCTCCTATACATGGTACATAAACAATCTTTCTATAAGTTTTATGGGCTTTAATACCATACAATTTTATTTAAAAAATACTGTAGGACAGATTTTGTCCATTGTCAGTAGTTGGCCACCCCTGGTTTACATTATTAACCCCATATGCTGGGTTACTGTGTTAACTATCTGAAGGTTTAATTAATCTAAGAAAGTAAGGATTTTAAATTCTTTGGTGTATTTTGGCAAATTTCTTTCAATATCTATGATATTCAAAAGTAATGACTGAAGCGCTTTGCATTCTCATCAATCAGTAAATTAATAAAATAAATATGTATGTGTTTATATATGCATATACGCACCTGTATATATTCCTAATTTTTGTTTCTGTAAAACAAGAATATTTTATCTTACAAGTTCTATGAGCAATTATTGTTTTTTTAAAGATAATATCCTCCGATATATTGTTAGTTTAGTTCCAGAACACTGCAATGGGGCAATATCACGATAAAGTGAGTCACAGAGATTTTTTGGTTTCTAAGTACATATAAAGTTATGTCTATACTACACTGTAGTCTATTAAATGTGCAGTAGCATTATACTCCAAAATGCACATAGTTGAATTAAGAAATACTTCATTGCTAAAAAACACTAATGATCCTCCTAGTCTTCAGTGAGTCAACATCTTTTGACTTATCAACATGGCAATAATATTTTTTTAATTGAGACAGGGAAGTTTATTACATTGATTGACTCTTCTTTTCATGAAAGATTTCTCTGTGGTATGTCATGCTGTTTGACATCATTGTACCCAGTAGAACTTCTTTCAAAGTTGGAGTCAGTCTGCTCAAACTGTGCTGCTGATCTATCTACTAGGTTTAGATAGTAGTAGTAATAGACTATAATAGTCTAAGTCCTTTGTTCTCATTTCAACAACATTCACAGGATAGTCACCAGGAGTAGATTCCATCACAAGAAACTGCTTTCTTCATCCCATACATTTTTATCATGAAATTATAGCAATTCAATCACATCCTCGGGGTCCACTTCTGATTCTAATTCTCTTCTTATTTCTATATGCAATACTTCATCCACTGAAGTCTTTGAACCCTTCAAAGTTATCCATGAAAGTTGGAATCAACTTTGCCCAAATACTGGTTAATGCTGATATTTTTACTTCATTCCATGAATTGGGAATACTTTTAATGAAATCTAGAATGGTGAATGCTTTCTAAAAGGTTTGCAATTTACTTTGCCCAAATCCATCACAGGTAATACTATCTATGGTACCTACAACCTTAGGAAAATTTTTTCTTAAATATTATGACTTAGAAGTTAAATTTACTTTTTAGTCCATAGGCTACAGATGGAGGTTATATTAAACAACATTAATCTCCTTGTTCATTTCCATCAGCGGTCTTGGGTGTCCACGTGCATCATCAATGAGCACTAATATTTTAAAAGGAATTTTTTTTCAGAGCAATAAGTCTCAATAGTTGAATTAAAATATTCAGTAAAACTTATTATAAAGTTTTGTTTTCACCCAGGCTTCATTGTTCTATTTCTAAAGCATAGACAGAGTAGATTTGGTATAAGTCTTAAGGGTCCTAGGATTTTTCTGATGGTAAATGAGCACTGGCATCAGGCTGAAGTTGCTAGCTGCACCCATCCATACCAAGAGAGTCAGCCTTCTCTTTGAAGCTTTAAAGCCAGGCAGTGGCTTCTCCTCTCCAGATGTGAAACCCCTAGATGGCATCTTCTTCCCACATAAGGATGATTCATTTATGTTGAAAATTTCCTGTTTAGTACAGGAATTCATAAATTATCTTAATTAAATCTTCTGGATAACTAGCTGCAGATTCTCCATCAACACTCGCTGTTCCGCTTCACGCTCCCATGCTATGGTGATGGCTTCTTTCCTTAAACCTCATGAGCCAGCCTCTCCTAGTTTCTGATGTTTTTCTGAAGCTTCCTCACTTCTCTAGGTCTTCAAAGAATTCAAGAGTTAGGATATTGGGCTCGTTGCCTGTGGCCCAAGTGGCTACAGCCACATTCACTGAGCTGGCATTAGCCACATACATCTGAGCTGGACATTGTGGCCGGTGCCTATAGATCCAGCTACTTGGGAGGTAGAGGCAGGAGAATTGGTTGAGCTCAGGAGTTGGAGGTTGCTGTGAGCTGTGATGCCATGACACTCTACCCAAGGAGAGATCTTGAGGCTCTGTCTCAAAAAAAAAAGAGTTAGGATATTGCTTTGGATTAAGCTTGTGCTTAACAGAATGTTGTAGTTTTGATCTTCAATCTAGACCACTCAAATTTTCTTTATATCAGCAATAAGGCTGTTTTACTACAGTTGCATTTTTAATTTTCTTCAAAAATTTTTTTGGTATTCATAACTTGACTAGCTGGCACAAGAGACTGAGCTTTCAGTTTATCTCTGCTTTTGATACAGCCTTCCTCATTAAGCTTAATCATTTCTAGATTTTGACTTAAAGTAAGAGACATGCAAGTCCTCTTTTCAATGAAACACTTGTCATTGTAGAGTTTTTAATTGTACTAATTTTAATATTATTATTCCTTAGGGAATAAGGAAGCTTGAGAAGAGGGAGAGAGATAGAGGAGCAGCAGGTTGGTGAGCTGTCAGAACCCCTACAATGTTTCTCAACTAAGTTTACCATCATGAATTGGTAAAAAGTAGCTCATACCTGTAATGCCAGAATTTGGGAAGCAGAGGTGGGAGGATCTCTTGAGATCAGGAGATTGAAATCAGGATGGGAAACATAGTGAGTTCTACAAAAAATAAGAAAAAGTAGCTAGATGTAGCTAGATGTAATGTTGAGCCTGGTAGTCTCAACTTCTTGGGAGGCTGAGGCAGGAGGATCTTGGGAGCCATCCAGGGGTTCAAGGCTGCAGTGAACTATCATCTTACCACTACACCCCAGCCTGAAAGGCACAGTAAGACCCCAACTCTTAACAAAAAAAGGTAGTTTTTCATCTTATATGGATGTAGTTCATGATGCCCCCCCAAAATTACAATAGTTACGTCAGTCATCACTGATCACAATTACCATAACACATTAAGTAATAATGAAAAATGTAAAATATTTTGAAAATTACTAAAATGTGTCACAGAAATACAAAGTTGACACATGCTGTTGGCAAAATGGCCCTAACAAACGTGTTCAAGGCAGGGTTGCAACAACTGTCAACGTGGCAAATGCTGTATCTGTGAAGTACAATAAAATGGAGCTCAATAAAACAAAGTATGGGCTTTGTTTTGTTATTATTATTGTTATTTTTCCCACAAACAAAAGACTTGCTTCAAAATATTCTGGTATATTCAGGGTGTCCATAAAGTTCATGTACAATTTAAAATAAAGCCATTTATATATTATTATTCTATAAATAATAAAAGGATAGTTTATGGAATAATAATTAATAATGTAAATAATAATTTATAGAATAATATTAAAATGGCTCTATTTAAAATTGCACACAAACTTGATGGACCCCTGTATAACTGAATTAAAAACTTTGACATGACTAAGTTGTCAAAAGTAGCATTACAATGAGGTTTATGACTACAATATGACAAGAATTTCACAAAGCTATTATATATGGCAACTGTTAACAGAAATGTCTCCTGTATGGGGGAACAGGGGATGAAACTTAGGACCAAGGGAACTTACATGTGATTTTGATTACTACAGGAAGTAAGCCGAGTAAGATTTTTTGTTTGCTTCCTGTTTGCAGCAGTCATTGTCAGTTGAAAGATTTCCTCCAGGTCTGGGGGAGTCTAAAAGGCTCCATGAGAGACAAGAAGAAAGTGATACAGGGCAGGTCTATGGTAATACCTCAGGCTTGGTGCCTGCAACTAATTGTTATCAAAGACAAGTTGCCACTGTTAGAGATTATTGAAACATAGCTAAAGAATATTGTTTGAGATGTTTACTTGTACACAATGGTATAATAAATAACTAAATAAATGAATGGATAAGAGTATAGACAGCACTGTTGCTTTTGAGTTTTAAAGAGAGTACCAGTAATGATAGCGTGGTTTTACTAAATTATCCCTCCTACAGATAATAGTTATAAACCCTGGACAGAAATATTAAAAATGTAAAAACACATATTTGAAGGCACTAGGAAGTGAACAAAATTAGAGAGAATGTGAGAGTAGTCAGTTCTTAAAAGAAAGGAGGGCAGGGGCAGCACCTGTGCCTCAAGGAGTAGGGTGCTGGCACCATATACCAGAGGTGGTGGGTTCAAACCTGGCCCTGGCCCTGGTCAAAAACTAAAAAAAAAAAAAAAGAGAGAAAGAAAGAAAGAAAGGAGGGAAAGCAGACAGATACTCCACAAATCTGTGCAGTAGCAGGCAGAGTGGAGGGCAAAGGAAAGCCACAGCTGTCCTTTCTTGATGATTCACTAGTCAAGAGTTTAGGGATCTTCAATGGACTGTGAAGAGGAGCCTCAGGATCTGTGTGCTAACACTGCATACCTGTCAGCTCTATCTTTGAGAAAAAGTGAAATGTATAACAGAGTCCAGCAAAGGTAGCAGCATGAAGGCCAAGAAAAATGAACAGAGAATTCAGCTGATGTCCCCTGCAAAAGAGATAAAATTTGGGGTTTGAATACAGCCAATTTAATTTTCTACTTAAACAAAAATCAACAATGCTGGGCATGCCAGCACATACCAGGGAGGCCAAGCCTGAGCTCAGGAGTTGGAGACCAGCCTGAGCAAGAGCAAGACCTATCTCTATTAAAAATAGAAAAAACTGGCTCGGCACCTGTGGCTCAATTGGCTAAGGTGCTAGCCACGTACACCTAAGGTGGCGAGTTCGAATCCCCAGCCCGGGCCCGCCAAACAACAATGATGGCTGCAACCAAAAAATGGCCGGGCATTGTGGTGGGCACCTGTGGTCCCAGCTACTTGGGAG
>CAUYQV010000096.1:0-22559 GCA_963574575.1 Galagoides demidoff
GTGGTCCCAGCTACTTGGGAGGCGGAGGCAGGAGACTCGCTTGAGCCCAGGAGTTGGAGGTTGCTATGAGCTGTGATGCCATGGCACTCTACCCAGGGGGATAGCTGGAGGCTCCGTCTCAAAAAAAAAAAAAAAAAAGAAGGAGATTGACCAGCAAGCCCACAGTTATTCACAGCCATAAGATTAGAGACAATCACAAAGGGAAAGGTTAACGTACTGGCAAAAAGTCCTGTGACAGCTTGGGAATAACTCTTCATTTCATTCATGGTGGAAACCCCACTGTCCAGTGCATAGGTATGGACAAGGTAGGCCAGTGAATTACAGAGCCACAAAGAAAGGATGTCATCTAGCAGGCAAGGAACGAGACCCTAGGATGCCCTCTTCCTGATGGATGGTTACTATGGGGTCACAAAGTCCACAGTACTTGGATTCTCTGCCGATGAATTGTACCGTAGACCTCAGAGTGATTACTGTGGAACACAGAGAAAAAAAATTTTAGATATATGGTATTATAATCTTATGAGACCACCATAGTATATGCAGTCTGTCATTGACTAAAATGTCATGATATGGCATTTGACTATACAAGATTTGTTATCACAAATGACTTGCCCTTTTCTCCTTTATTTCCTTCTCATAGGCAACTGTGTTTACATGCTAGCTAACTATTTTGGTATTTTCCTCCAGATCTCGATGTGGATCTCTATGTGTATTGCCACTTGGCTTTCAGTTTTAGGTATGACATTGTCCATTTTACTGTAGAAGATAATGCTTTAGTGGATTTTCTTTCTTCCCTCCTTTCCACTATGTTTGAGCCTCCTCTTCCAATACTCTGAATGCAGTGATGTCATAGCATCATTTTGGTTAGGTCAGTATCCAGTATTTATGTTACTATGACTGTGAAATTACTATTCATGTTGGCATATATAGTAATATATGATTATTTTTCCTTTCCTGTATAACTTACTATTTTTCCAGAAACGGAAAAAAGTGTTTAGGCTGGCCATGGTGGCTCACACCTATAATCCCAACACTCTGGGAGGCCGAGACAGGTGGATTGCTAGAGCTCAGGAGTTCCAACCAGCCTAAGCAAGAGCAAGACCCTGGTGTCTATAAAAAAAAAAAATAGCTGAGGACTGCAGTGAGTGCCTGTAGTCCCAGCTACTTGGGAGGCTGAGGCAAGAAGACCACCGAGCCCAAGAGTTTGAGGTTGCTGTGAGATGTGATGCCACGGCAATCTACTGACAGCAAAACATAGTGAGACTCCTTCTCAAAAAAAAAAAGAATTAGTGTCACTAAATTTGGTATTCAACCCCCAACTGTAAATTTGACTGGCTATTGAAAAACAGAAATTTTCCTTCTTTTTATTTTTAGTCTCATTGATATTTGCATTAATATTTATTATTTCCTTCTGCATGGTTTGGGTTGATTTTTTTTTTCTATTTTTCTCATTGGTCTTTATCTGTCTTCTAGTTCACTTATCCTTTTTTTGTAATTTCGCATATTCTGTTAAGCTCATCCAGTAAATTTTCATTTTATATACACTATTTTTCAGATTTGGATTCCCCATTTTATTTTATCATTCTTTTTTCCTTTTTCTTTTCTTTTTTTATTGAGACAGAGTTTCACTTTGGGTGCTTGGTAGGGGGCCGTAGCATCATAGCTCACAGCAACCTCCAACACTTGGGCTTAAGCAATTCTCTTGCCTCAGCCTCCCAAGTAGCTGGGACTACAGGTGCCTGCCATAGCACCTGGCTTTTTTTCTTTTGATAGAGATGGGGAGGTCTAACTCTGGCTCAGGCTGGTCTCAAACCTCTGAGCTCAGGGCAATCCACCCACCTTGGCCTCCCAGAGTACTAGAATTACAGGCATGAGCCAACACACCTGACCTTTTTCCTTTTTACACAAACATGTGCCATTGTGTTAAAGATTTCCCATTTAATTTTTTTTTCCTTTTTTCCCCTGTGAGTCCTCAGATGGGCAGTCATTATGATTATATTTTCCTTTAAGTACTTGGATATGTTTAGCTTTATTCCTTTATAGTATTATGATATTGCTGTTATCTTAGAGTTGTTTTGTTTTGTTTTTAGAAAGAGTCTCACTAAGTTACCCTGGGTAGAGTGCTGTGGAGTTAGCCTAGCTCACAGCAATCTCAAACTCTTGGGCTCAAGCAATCCTCTTGCTTCAGCCTCCTCAGTAGCTAGGACTGCAGGTCCCTGCATAATGCTGGGCTAATTTTTCAATTTTTAGTACAGGTCTCTTGCTCAGACTGTTCTTAAACTCCTGAGCTCAAGCAATCCTACTGTCTCAGTTTTCCAGAGTGCTAGGACTACAGGTGTGAGTCACCAAACCCAGTTTACTTTGGGTTACATTTTCCTGCTTCTTCTTCTTTTTTTTTTTTTTTTTTTGTGTGTGTGTGTGTCCTGCTTCTTCTTAATTCCATTAATTTTTTTTTTTTTTCAGTTTTTGGCCAGGGCTGGGTTTGAACCCACCACCTCCAGCATCACAGGCACCACCCCTAATTCCATTTTTTTTTTTAAACTTTAGACACTGGAATAATTTCTTTCTTTTTTTTTTTTAAGACAGAGCCTCAAGCTGTTGCCCTGGGTAGAGTGCTGTGGCATCACAGCTCACAGCAACCTCCAACTTCTGGGCTCAAGAGATTCTTCTGTCTCCTCCTCCCAAGTAGCTAGGACTACAGGCGCCGGCCACAACGCCTGGCTATTTTTTGGTTGCAGCTGTCATTGTTGTTTGGCGGCCCAGGCTTCTAAGCCGCCTGCTCTGGTTTATGTGGCTAGCGCCTTAGCCGCTTGAGCCACAGGCGCCAAACCTTTTTTTTAGAGACAGAGTCTCACTTTGTCGCCCTTGGTAGAGTGCTGTGCCGTCACAGCTCACAGCAACCTCCAGCTTTTGGGCTTAGGTGATTCTCTTGCCTCACCCTCTCTAGTAACTGGGACTACAGGAGCCCGCCACAACGCCCGGCAGTTTGGCCAGTGCTTGGTTTGAACCCGTCATCCTCGGTATACGGGCCGGTGCCCTACTCACTGAGCCAGAGGGGCCACCCAGCTATTTTTATTTTTTGGTTGTAGTTGTCATTGTTGTCTGGCAGGCTGGGGCTGGATTAGAACCCACCAGCTCCAGGGTATGTGGCTGGTGCCCTAGCCGCTGAGCTACAGGCACCAAGCCAACCTGTAACCATTTTCTTACTAATAAAATTGGGAATATTGAACTTTAAAGGCACATCTAATCAAAGAGTGTCAGGAGTTGTATTTCTGGGGGATTCTATAACTAAAGGTAGGGATGTTGTGACCAGGTGTCCTGCCCCAGCAATTGCATCTTTTGTGCTTGGGAGACCAGCTTAGAGGGAGCTCCCACTGTCAGCATCTGAGGTTTCAGGCTGTGCTTTATAAAGGGTGGACTGCGATGCCCACCTCCAGCCAGCTGTGCACAGAGGTAAATGTTTTGGGGTAACACTCTTTTTTTGTTGTTGTAGTCAACATAAAAAGAACTGGGAGAATGATACCTAGAAGAATATTTAAAATGGAAAGAAAAAGGAGCAAAGACATATTTTGTCACTCATGGTTTTCTGCATTTTAGTTGGGACTATGCGCAGTTTTTGAAGTTCTTTTGGGACCTACATTCCTATACAAGTGAGCAGAATGCCCAATGTGGATTTCAGAAAAGGCCCCAAGGGACCTTCATTAATTGCAAAATCAGTGCAGAGGTCCCTTCTTATTTGTACACGTAACCTTATCCCAAATGGTGGTGCCAGCGCGGAGCGGCTCCTGAAGGTCTGGGAGCTCTTTTGTTCCTCCCCTGAAAAGTGAAGGTACTGTGGGTCGCAGGTTTGCGGGGAAGCAGGCACTGCGGTGTACCTCTGAGTCCGCAGGCCTTGAGCTCCCGGAGGGAGGAGGGGCGGGCTCAGGGAGCACCTCCCCTGGAGGCGGGGCCGAGGCTTCCTCCCAACCCGGCTTTGCTGAGCAGAGATCTGGTGTCTCTAGTTTAGGAAAGCACATGCAAAACTGATCGGAAGCCACTCCACCGATCAGCGTATCTCCTGAGAGTGTTTGGTTAAGGCTCTGCCTGTATATTTGCACAGGTCCGCCCCGCTCGGAACTCCGCGCCTGAACCTTGGAGCCAGTCGCAGGCCTCCTGCAGCCCGAAGGTTATAGCCACAAGAGCCCAGGAGACAGCGGTGGTGGCCCAGCAAGGAGCTGCAGCACTGGGTAAGTACCGGCATGTGCTTTCCCTGTGCCCAGCTTTCTGATTTACCGGCCTTGCATTTTCCTTATCCAGGGCCTCTCTGATTCTACATTTATTCTTCTTAATCAGGATTGGTAAATTATTTCGTAGGCTTTCAAGTCTTTTTTTTCACTAATTTAATTTGGGGTAGCTTCCCTTGTCTTATCCTACAGCCGCCTGTTACCAAACCGGGTGAATGAATGATGCAATCTGCAGAGGAGAATCATCAGTGCAAGGTTAGGAAAACCTTCGAAACTGAGAGTTGAAGTGTTTGACTTTGTCATCTTCTTTCCCGTTAGAATTGGAATTTCAAATAAGTATTTACCAGATAAATTGTTATAAAGGTAAAGCCACAAGTTGGGAATTAAATAATTCATTCATTAAACTCATTTATTACATTTTCTTTTTTTAAAAATTATAGATTTAGGAGGTACAAATGCAGTTTTGTTGCATGGATATATTCTGTACTGGAGAAGTCTGGGCTTTGAGTGTAGCCATCACTCAAATAGTGTACCTTGTACCCAGTTAGTTATTTATCATCCTTCCTCCCCCTTCTGCCTATTATCCCATTCTCTATGTCCAATGTGTGCACATTATTTAGCTCCCACTTACAAGTGAGAACATACAGTATTTGCCTTTTTGTTTTTAAGATGCTTCACTTAAGATAATGACCTTTAGTTCCATCCATGTTGTAAAAGATGTGATTTCACTCTTTTTTATAGCTGAGTAGTATTCCATTGTGTGTGTGTGTTTGTCCACATTTTCTTTCTTTTTTTTTTTCTTTTTCTTTTTACCACATTTTCTTTATCCAAATCACCTGTTGATGGACACTTAGGTTGATTCCTTATCCTTGCTGTGGGGAACGGTACTGCAATAAATATACAAGTGCAGGTTATCTTTTTGATATAATAATTTATTTCCCTTTGAATTTACTATATTTATATTTTTTTAATTTTGTGAGACTCTGTCTCACTTTATTGCCCTCGGTAGAGTGCCATGGCATCACACAGCTCATAGCAACCTCCAACTCCTGGGCTTAGGCAATTCTCTTGGCTCAGTCTTCCAAGCAGCTGGGACTACAGGCGCCCGCCACAATGCCCAGCTACTTTTTTCATTATTGCAGTTCGCCGGGTCCAGTTTGAACCTGCCACCCTCCGTATATGGGGCCGGCACCCTACCCACTGAGCCACAGGTGCCGCCCACTATATTTTCTTTATATATGATTTGCATGTTATATGGTTGCTCTTTGAATATTTGATTACTGGCATTGGAATGATTAGGAAAGTAAATAATAAAATCCAAGATTTCTGTGTTTTATTACAACCGATAGGCAGGTTTACACTGTAATGATCATAGTGCTGTCACTTTTTTTTTTTTTTTTTGAGAACTTTCAAGTGAGACTCTGTCTCACTTTGTTACCCTTGGTAGAGTGCTATGGCATCACAGCTCACAGCAACCTCAAACTCTTGGGGTCATGTGATCCTTTTGCCTCAGCCTCCCAAGTAGCAGGGACTACAGGCGACCACCATAATACCTGGCTATTTTTAGAGATGGGGGTCTCGCTCCTCTCAGGCTGGTCTCGAACTCCTGAACTCAAGCAATCCACCCACCTCAGCCTCCCAGAGTGCTAGGATTATAGGCGTCAGCAACCTCAACTGGCCCAGTCCTGTCACTTTTCTGTTGCTGAAACAAATTAGTCAGGAGTTTTACGTTTTTCAAATAATTTGATACATGACTAACAACTTCATAAACCTGGTGTTTCATTGATATATAACTTAATGCAATAAAATGCATTTATTTGTTAAAGTGCATATTTTATGAATTTTAACAAATATAATCATCACCGCAACAGAACATTTCCCTAGGAAACCCTAAAACAGCGGTTCACAACCTGTGGGTCGTGACCCCGTGGTAACAATGAAAATACACCCTACATATCAGATATTTACATTATGGTTCATAACAGTAGCAAAATTATAGTTATGAAGTAGCAATGAAAATAATTTTATGGCTGGCGGTCACCACAACATGAGGAACTGTATTAAAGGGTTGAGGCAGTAGGAGGCATTAGGAAGGTTGAGAACCACTGCCCTAAAAGTTTCCTAGGGCCTCTCCAGTTGGCCTGCCACATCTGCCCTCAGTCCTACTGATCTGACCTTTGTCATCATAGCATTAGTATTTCCTAGGGTTTCATATGCATGGAATCCTATGGTACATACTCTTTTCTGCCTGGCGTCATTTGGTCAGTAAAATGCATCAGTAATTCATTCTTTTCTGTTGCTGAGTATTGTTTCATTGTAGGGATGTACCACAATTTGTTCATCCATTTACCTGTTGATTGGTCAGGTGCGATGGCTCATGCCTGTAATCCTAGCACTCTGGGAGGCTGAGGCGGGTGGATTGCTTGAGCTCATGAGTTCAAGAACAGCCTGAGCAAGAGCAAGACCCTATCTCTAATAAAAATAGAAAAATTGGCCAGGGGTTGTAATGGGCACCTGTAGTTCTAGCTACTCAGGAGGCTGAGGCAAGAGGATTGCTCAAGTCCAAGAGCTTGAGGCTGCTGTGAGCTATGATGCCAGGGCATTCTACCCCGGGCTACAATGTGAGACTGTGTCAAAAACAATAAAACAAACCCCCATTTATCTGTTGATGGACATTTGGGTGTTTCTAGTTTGGGGTAGTCACCAATCAGGCTATTATGAATATGTTTTTGTTTCTCTTGGGTAAATCTCCTAGAGTGGGATTTCTGGGTCTTCTGGTAAGTATGTAAGCTTTTTTATAAGAAACTGCCAATCTATTTTCCAGAATGTTTATACCATTCATTATACATAGCCACCAGCAATGTACAAGAGTTCTAATTGTTCCATGCCTTCACCAACACTTGGTATTGTCACTTTTTAAATTTTAGTCATTCATTTTGAGTTTATCTTCTTTTTCAATATATCTATTCAAATCTTTTAATCATTTTTGATAGGTTGTGTGTCTTATTAGTGAGGTTGTAAGAATTGTTTATACAGGACATATTCTGTGTACAAGTCCTTTGTCACATTATGCATATGTGTGTATATGTATTATGAATATTTTCTCTCATTCTGTGACTTAACTAGTCATTCTTTTTCTTTTTTTTCTTTAATGATGTGTTTTGAGGCCAGGTGCAGTGGCTCACATCTGTAATTCTAGCACTCTGGGAGGCAGAAACAGGTCGGTTGCTTGAGCTCAGGAGTTCAAGACCAGCCTAAGAAAGAGCGAGACCTATCTACATAAATAGAAAAAAGTAGGTGGTTGTTTTGGCGCACACCTGTAGTCCCAGCTACTTGGGAGGCTGAGGCAAGAGGACAGCTTGAGCCCAAGAGTTTGAGGTTGCTGTGAGTTATGATGCTACGGCACTCAACTCTGTGTCAAATTTTAAAAAAAGAAAGGAAAGTGGCTCCAGTCCTGTAGCTCAGTGGCTAGGGCGCCAGCCATATACACTGGAGGTGGTGGGTTTGAATCCAGCCTGGGTCAACTACCACCAAAAAAAAATAGCTGGGCGTTGTGGCAGGCGCCTGTTGTCCCAGCTACTCAGGAGGCTCAGGTAAGAGAATCACTTAAGCCCAAGAGTTAGAGGTTGCTGTGAGCTGTCACACCATGGCACTCTACCCAGGGCAAGATAGTGAAACTCTTATCTCAAAAAAAAAAAAATGTGTTTTGAAGAGAAGTGTTTGATTTTGATAAAGTCCAATCTGTTGCTTCTCTTTTTATTCATGCTTTTTGTGTTTTATTTAAGAAATTTTTGTCTACCTCAAGATTGTTATATTAGCTATATATTGCTGTATAACAAATTACCCCAACATTTAGCAGCTTAAAATGGCAAACATTTATTTTGTTACTATTTTCGTGGGTCAAAAATCTGGAAGCAGCTAAACCGAGTGGTTCTAGCTTGGTCTCTTAGAGGTTGCAGTTGGGCCAAGGCCAACTCATCTGAATGCTTTTGAGGGGGAGGATTGCTTGGTAGCCCACTCACATCATTGCTGGCAGGATTCAGTTTCCTGAGGATTGTTAGACTGAGGGCCTCAGGTCCTCCGTGGCTATTGGCTGGAGACCTCTCCTAGTTCTTGCCACGTAGGCGTCTCCATAGGGCAGCTCACAGCATGGCAGCTGCCTTCCCTCAGAGCATGAGAGGAGGTGATAGTAGCAGGGGAAACGAATATACTAAATCCATGGGAAGAGTCAGAGGAGAGTTATTTAGATGTTATACCTGCACTCATTTATGTCACAGTCTGATCTTGAAAGTGACATCTTATCACCCCTAATCAAGGGTGGGAATACCAGGAGGCAGGTTCATTCACTGCAGGCCATTTTATAGGCTGCCAACCACAGTTGAGATTTTTTTCCTTTTGTTTTAGGAGTTTTATACTTTTAGCTTTTGTGTTTAGGTCTATGGTTCATTTTGAGTTAAGCTTTAGGTAGCGAATGGCAGGCCAGGGAAGAATATAAATAAGATTTCTATATTTTATTAAGCAGTATTTGAATCCCAGATTATAAGGGAAATAGGGTAGTCTTTATTACTAGAGCTATTCTTTTTAGATGAAAGCAATATTAAAGGAGAAAGAGTAAACTATATTAAATGAGCAAATATAAAATATTCTTTTAGGTGTCCTGCCATTCTGGGCCGTGGGTCCTCTTGGAGGGGCAGCAGCTTTGGGGGAGACTCCCCTGGCCTGCAGCTCTCCCTAGCCTGTAGGGCAGTGGGATTCAGAACTCCTGCAGAAGCCAGTCATGCTCAGCAGAGTAGGAAAAGGAATGCAGGACTTGTATCCCGGGCACTGGGCTTTGAGTACACCTTGTCCTCTTTTTCTTCCATTGGAGTATTATGACTCAGGTGTGAAGAAGAGTCCCCATGTCCTTTTCTGTGACTTCAGTAAGGACCATTTAGAACTTTCCTGAATTTCTTATTTCCTTTGTAAGGAGCCACTTGGCTCCCTTCCACTTCAATCTGCATCTTCTTGCCTTCTATTCTTACCCATTTCTTTTCATCTTTTTTCCCCTTCCTTCTGAGATTTAACAGCTCTATCCACTTCTCTTATATTTACTGTGTTACTTATGAGGGCTCTAATTCAAAAGTTGTTGGCTTTGCTCCTGGCTGTCGGGCAGCAGAACTCTCCTCTGATGCTCTTGGCTTTGGCTTCTCATCTGGAAGACGGCGGAGACTGTTGCATCCTACGTGATGTTATCTCCCAACAGAGCCTCTTTTCCTTTTCCTCGTCTTTGCACCCGGCTAATCAGGTGTAGGTGATTCCCTGTCAGACCTGGAACTTTTGCAGAATTAAAGCCACAGAAAAGTGTGTTTACTTCTCTGTGGTGCTTGAGAATCAGTCTGATGAAACTTTATATCTGACCTGTTTTTGTTCCTATCCTACTAGGAGGGAGAGAGAAGCCAGATAGTATCTCTCTCTCTTTCTTTCTCTCGTTATATGTCTGGACCTTAATGCTCATGTCCTCATCCTCTCTTTCTAGGCTTTTCTTGCAGAACCTGAAATTTGTAGTCAGAAATTTAGGCTGCATTTTTAGTCAGGAAAGGACCAGGAAGAGAAGTGTGTCCTCCTCTAGAAATCCCATACTGAGAAACATGAGTCAACTTGTCTTTCATTGTTGTTAAAGTTTCTTATGCATTTGGTTGTTATATGTTTGTCAGGAGTTTACTCTTCACCTGAATAAATAAAAAAAAAAGTTGTCTGTGGTAACCTACATGGCATACATAAAATCATAGGGTCAGCCATGGTGGCGCACACCTGTAATCCTAGCACTCTGGGAGGCCAAGGTGGGTGGATTGACTGAGCGCAGGAGTTAGAGACCTGAGCAAGAGCGAGACTCCATCTCTAAAAATAGCCGGGCGTCAGGGCAGGTGCCTATATTCCCAGCTACTTGGGAGGCTGAGGCAAGAGGATCACTGGGGCCCAAGAGTTTGAGGTTGCTGTGAGCTATGACACCATGGCACTCTACCCAGGGGGACAAGTGAGACTCTGTCTCAAAAAAAAAAAAAATCATAAAATATATGATAAGTACGTTGACCAGGGAGGAACCCTATCCCCTAGTTACAGACAGGTTCTCTGACTCTGATTCCTGAAGCTTCTCAGAATCTGGTGTGCGCTGTTTTGATGTGCAGGGGCCTGGACAGACTTGCCCCTACTAACAAAGCCAAGTAAGCTTTATTTTCTCAGCTATGCTTGACCTCCACCCCCTCTGTCCTGGCTTTTATCTGTGCTTACTCAGGTGAAGACAACAAAAGGTGAAGGAAGCAAGGTGATCTTAGATGCCTCTAGAAAGGAGCATAGATGGGGAAGTTGGGAAAGAGTTTGTTTGGGCAAGGAAGTTTGTTTTTCCTCTTATCTAAAAGCAAGCTTCCTGAGGCTGGCCCGGAAGGAAAACTTGCCTTGTACTTTGGTACTAGGGATGAGAAGGGTTTGTCAGCAGTGGCTTTTTTTTAATCACTCGGTCCTGTGGTTGCTCAAGATGGATCAGCTGGAAGCCAGCCAGGTGGGAGTCCTGGGCGGAACTGCAGAAGGCAGTGGCTGGGACTCGACCTGAGAGCTGCTGTGTCTGAACACAGACCCTCCCACCAGGATTTCTTCCCACCCAGCCTTGTCCCCTTCCTCCCCCCAAGAGCCAGAGGTGAAGAATCCAGAGGCCATTTCCCAGCCAAGATTTTTCTTTGGGTGAAATTCTAATGTACACAAGTACTTTGAAGCAACTGAGCTGACCCAGCATGTTTTCCCCCTGTAGCCATGAGAATTTTGAATATGCATGAATTTTAAGTCATTCTAGTGGAGATAATGAAGAAAAGAGGGAGTGGGAAGTGAACAAGGGCGCAGAGCATTTTGTAGTGCAGGTTGGGAAGAACTAAAGGAAGTCAGGTAGAATTTGCCTTGCAGCTTGGTCAAGTAGGGAGGGAGTTGAAACCCTTGTAATACAAGCTGTGGAGGGCATAGCCCCTGGCATGAGCATTTCACAGGGAGAGCCAAGGTCATATAATCCAGCACAGTCTCCACAGAACGCGTGGGGAAAAATTCAGCCCTCCAAGTACATTCAATGTATAAGTTTGTCTTAAGCATCCTATTTTCTCTGTCTTTGGGACCACCCAGGAGGTAGGTGTCAATGATTCTAAGCCATGAGTCAGCACAGGGTGTGGAAATCAGTCCTTGCTTTATCTGAAGAAATTGTATGTTTCCTTTCATATTTGAGTCTGATAGTCTTGTTGAAGCTATTGCGGGTCCCACCTGTGGTTAGAAAACACTTGTGCAATAATTATTCGTCTGATCAGCTCAGCAAAATAGTCTCACTATGTTGTCCATACTGGTCTCAAATTCCTGGGCTCGCCTCCCAAGGTGCTGGGATTATAGGCATGTGCTACTGAACCTGGTTCCCAAATGATAGTTTTGAGGTTTCTTCTACTTTCAGAATATATGATGTGTTATCTCTATTTTTATATGTATTTGAAATTTTTTTTTTTTTTTTGAGGTGGAGCCTCAAGCTATCCCCCTAGGTAGAGTGCCATGGCATCACAGCTCATAGCAACCTCCAACTCCTGGGCTCCAGCGAGTCTCCTGCCTCCGCCTCCCAAGTAGCTGGGACCACAGGCAGCCGCCACAACGCCCGGCCGTTTTTTGGTTGCAGCCATCATTGTTGTTTGGCGGGCCCGGGCTGGGGATTCGAACCCGCCACCTTAGGTGTATGTGGCTGGCGCCTTAGCCGATTGAGCCACAGGCGCCGAGCCATATTTGAAATTTTTCACAACAAAAGTTTAAAATTGGTTAGTGTGGAAATATCTCTATGCTATCCAAATACATAAACAAAATTATATCATTTTGTTTACTCATTTAATCCTCTGAAATTGAGTATTTACTCAAAAGAGACTTCAAATAGGTATTGTGCAAGATTTCATATATTGAAACAGGTCTATGGAAAGTATTGTGGAGGTTCTGGGAGGAGATTATTTCCAGCTGAGGGGAATCAGGGACAACTTTATAGTGAAGGTGGCATTTGACCTTTATTCATCCACTTAATTTGACAACTAATGATTGAGCCCTAATATATGCCAGGTACTGTTCTCAGCTTTAAGGATCCATCAACGTATGAAGCAGATAAAGAGCCCTACTCTTGTGAAATGTCATCCTACTGAGGATAGATAAATAATAAATAAGAAACATAGTAAGTACATTTTATCATATATTAGAAAAAAGGAAGACTAGGGCATAGTGAAGGAGATCGGTAATGTTGGAGGTAAGGACAGCAGGGATAAACAAGGTGGTCAGGATTGGCTCATCAAAAAAGCTGATTTCTGGACAAACTCTTGGAGACGAAGGAGTTGGCCGAGAGGATATCCGGGTGAAGAGTATTCTCCTCTGAGGGCACAGCTAGAGCAAAGGCCTCGTTGGAGCAGCGCCTACCTGTGTAATTGCAGAGCAGCAAGGGGACCAGTGAGATTGGAGTAGAGGAAACAAAAAGGAGAAGAGCGGGAAAGGTGGTCAGGGACAGGAGGATGAAGGCAGGTGTGTGTGGGGGTGGTACAGTGCCAGGTTGAAGGCAGATCTTGTAAGCAAGCGTAAGACCTTTTGCTTTTACTTTTAGTAAAATGAAGAGCCATGGAAGGGGTTTTGAGTCAGAGATGTGTCATGCTCTGATCTACAGCTCACAGTGATTTCTCTGGCTGTGATGGTGAGAAGAAATACTGGGATGGGGGACCGTTTAGGAGACTATTGGTGCAGGAAACACTAATGACTCAGCCTAGAGTGATAGCAGTGGGTGCCGTGAGCAGATTTTGGTTAGACTTTAAGGATAGAACCAACAGAATTTCCTGAAAGATTATATGTATGTTGTGATAGAAAGAGAGATGTCAAGGGTGAGCAACTCCTAGAGTTGCCATCGAGGGAGTGAGGGAAAGCTTCCAGAAGGGTAGCTTTTAGCAGAGAGAGAAGATCCGTTCAGCGTGGGACACGTTAAGTTTGGGATGTTTGTTTACTAAATATCTATGTGGAGGTCAAGCAGGTAGTTGGAGTTTTGAGTTTGGGAGATAGAACAGAGCTTCAGGCACTCATGTGGGAGTCATTATCATAGCGGTAGCCATGAGCCAGGACAATTTCATCATGGGAGTGAGTATAGGCTGAAAAGATCAAGGACACCAGCCTGAGCAAGGGCCAGACCCTGTCCCTACTAAAAGTAGAAAAACGGAGGCAAGAGGATCACTTGAGCCTGGGAGTTTGAGGTTGCTATGAGCTATGATGCCACAGCACTCTACTGCAGGCAACAAAATGAGAGTTTGTCTCAAAAAAATAAATAAATAATGAAAAGAGCAAGGATGGAACATTGTACCATTAAGAGAACAGAAGGGAACCAACCAGTGAAAGAGCTCAGCCTCAAAGAAGGGACGACAGGTGAACCAGGGAGGCCAGTGCTATTAAGTTGAGAGATCAGCTTGAACAAGAGCACGGCAGTAGGAAAGGGAATAGCCTGTACGTGAGTAGTAGCATACATGTTTAATATTTGTGTGTTTCTTTTTTCTTTTTTTTTGAGACAAGAGTCTCACTCTGTCGCACTGTGTAGAGTACCATGGTGTCATAGCTCACAGCAACCTCAAACTCTCTTGGGGTTGAGCAATCCTTTTGCCTCAGTCTTCCCAGTAGCTGGGACTACAGGCATGCACCACCACGCCCAACTAGTTTGTCTAGTTTTATTTTTAATTTATGTATTTATTTATTTATTTTTGAAACAGAGTCTCACTTTGTCACCCTTGGTAGAGTGTCTTGGTATCATAACTCCAGGCAACCTCAAACTCCTGAGCTCAAGTGATCCTTTTGTCTCAGCTTCCCCAGTAACTGGGACTACAGGCGCCTGCCACAACACATGGTTATTTTTTAGAGATGGGGTCTTGCTCTTGCTCAGGCTGGTCTCTAACTCCTGAGCTCAAGTAATCTACCCGCCTTGGCCTTTTTTTCTATTTTTAGTAGAGATGGGGGCTAGCTCTTGCTAAAGCTGGTCTCAAACTCCTGAGCTCAAGCAATCCACCTGCCTCTGCCTCCTGGAGTGCTAGGATTACATGTGTGAGGGACCATGCCTGGCCCATGTATTTCTTATATATGACTGGAAACTCATTCACCCTTAGATTGATAATGTTAGCTCATAGTATAAAATTCTACTCTAACTAGATTCATTAATTTACCTTCTCTTCCCCCCTTTTAGTGTACCTCCAGTGAACTCATGTCTTCTGTTTAGAGCACTCTTTTGTAAGGGCTCAAAACACAGGTTGGCAATGTTTTTCTATAAAAGGCCAGATAGTAAATATTTTAGGCTTTGTAGGCTTTACAGTCTTTGCTGTTGAAGTACAAAAGTAGCTATTGACACACAGACAAAGGAACATGGTTGTGTTCCAATAAAGATTTATTTATGGGCTTAATGCCCATAGCCCAGTGGTTAGGGCACTAGCCCACTGGCCACATACACTGAGGCTGGCGGGTTTGAACCCAGCCCAGGCCTGCTAAACAACAATGACAACTACAACAAAAAAAATAGCCAGGCGTTATGGCGGGCACCTATAGTCCCAACTACTTTGGGAGGCTGAGGCAAGAGAATTGCTTAAGCCCAAGAGTTTGAGGTTGATGTGAGCTGTGATGCTAGGACACTCTACCAAGGGTGACATAGTGAGAATGCTGTCTCAAAAAAAAAAGAAAGATTTATTTATGGACACTGAAACTTAAATTTCATATAATTTTTACATATCACCAAATACCATTCTATTCATTTCCCCCCTTACTGTTTAAAAATGTAAAAATCATTCTTATCCCATGGGTCATATAATAACAAGTGACAGGCTGGATTTGACCTATTGGCTGTAGGTTGGTGTGTTCCTGGCTTAAAAGATTTTTTTCCCTCCAGGTCAACTTTGAATCAGATTATTCTCCCAAATGCATTGACTGGGAATCAGTTATGAAGTGGGTTGACTAGCTCCTTTGAGTCTATTTTTAGCCACAGCCTATTTTAAATATAGATTATTTGCATCATCTGTGTGGCCTTGTACATGGCATATTAGTCTCTTTGGTGAGAGACTGGTCTAGGCAACCTTTAGCATCCTTTATCACCGTGATTCTCTTGAAAAATAAAAAAAAGCTTAATTCTTTTAGAAATCCTGTCCTCCTTAGCTTAGGCAGCAGTGTGCCTCCCAGAGTCTTTTCTTGTGACCTTTCTTTTCCTTCCTCTTCCCAGGCTTATGACATAAAAGTCGTCCTATAGGCTCTGTCCTTAGCCCACTACTTTCCTCCCTCTCTCTACTCTCCCTGGAGAGTTTCATCAGACCATGTCTTAATCTACCGCCTCTACCTTGGTGACCAACAAATGTGTATTGTTTAGCTCTAACCTTTCTTCCAAGGCTTAAAGCCTGTCAAGGTTTTCCATTGCCTAGAAGTTAAAATCTAAGCTCCTTAGCCTGGCCCTAGGCTCCTCTTGGTCTGCACTCCTTGTGTACCACCAGGCAGTCAGGACCAGCCACTGGGGAGCTTCCAGCAGGTCATCTGCTCATCCTTGTTTTTGCTTATGTTTTTCCCTCTGCTATCTCAACCCTCTCTCCTGCCATCTCACCCCCCTCCCCTCTAATCTCAGCAAACACCAAAATGTCCTGCCCTTTGATGAACCCACTCAGAGGGCTGCTTACCTGCGGAGATTCCCCATGCAGTGCCCCCATGAAGCCCTGTTTCACAGACAAGGTTAAACATTTCCTACTTGTGCTCCCAGTGCTATGTGCACTTCTCTGCGTGAAGGCTTGCCTTGCCGTTACAACTATTAGGTCAAAAATAACTGAATACCTGTTCAACACCAAATGTATTTACAAATTGGTGTCTTCACTAGACTGAACTCCTGAAGGCAGAGTTTGGTTTTTATCATCCCAGAGCCTGACATTTAGATGATGCTTAAGAAATGAATGTGTTAGGAAATGAATGAATTGCCGAGACTAGAGTCACATCTTGACACAACTCTTGTCCTGGTGTGCTAGAGTCCTCGAAGAGAATCTGCTGGTCTTGATTCACTGGCAGGGGCAATCAGTGCCCCCGTTAGTGCCCAGATCAGTAACATTCCCTCCCTGGATTTTAGAAGGTGGGTTGGCAGGCGGTGCCTGTGGCTCAGTGGGTAGGGCGCCGGCCCCGTATACTGAGGGTGGTGGTTCAAACCCAGCCCCGGCCAAACTGCAACAAAAAAAATAGCTGGGTATTGTGGCAGGTGCCTGTAATCCCAGCTACTTGGGAGGCTGAGGCAAGAGAATCACCTAAGCCCAGGAGTTGGAGGTTGCTGTGAGCTGTGACACCACAGCACTCTACCGAGGGTGACAAAGTGAGACTCTCTCTACAAAAAAAAAAAAAGAAAGTGGGTTGGCAAGCATCTTTTCTCATATGCATGGGAGTTGGTACTTGCTGTAGGGTATTGTAAATTATTTTCTTTTTCCTTCTAAAAAAAAAGAAAATAAAATAAATGAACAAATCCGTGAGTACATCCTCATGTGGGCTGCACTGAGTTTGATACAGATTAAGGTAGATTGGCTTTAGTAGGCAAAGTTGAATCTTTTTATATTTTATGTCCTTAAATACATTTCTCTTTTTCTCTCGTAGAAGGAAAAATTTTCCAAGGATGGTCTCCCACTCAGAGCTGAGGAAAATCTTCTGCTCAGCAGATGCAGTATGTTTTGATGTCGATAGCACGGTTATCAGAGAAGAAGGAATTGATGAACTGGCCAGAATCTGTGGAGTTGAGGATGCTGTGTCGGAAATGTAGGCACAATACTTATTTACTTTATGAAATTATAAAGAATTTCAAAGGAGTTACTGTTCTGTTAGACCAGAGCCACAATTCCTGGTTTTAGTCCCTGGCTATGAATCATGGGTAGGAAGCTTTTTCTTCCATCATTTAGAGCTGAATTTGGTAGTGTACATTTCCCATTCATCCATTTATATAAATATTTATGGCAAGCAAATATGGATAAGAGCCACATATGGCTCTATGTTGGGAAATGATGACCATAATTAACCTAAGAAGATGGCCTTGGGGGCCTCTAAGTGTCTGGCACTTAGTGTCGTGGTTGAGGGTGTGGTTTACTGGAAAGCTGGCTCTGGTTGAGTCTCCCAGTGTCTCCTAGTCTCCTTCCTGCCCTCCTACTCTGCATCTGTGGCACCTCCCTCTGCAGCCCTAGTCACTGGGTCATGGACCTTTTCATTTTCAGCTACATTTGATGCAAGCATTTCAGCCTTTGGATTCTTTCTTGGTTCACAAAAGCTCATAGCTTTCAAGAAATGTACCTATGGGCTCGGCGCCTGTGGCTCAAGCAGCTAAGGCGCTAGCCATGTACACCTAAGGTGGCGGGTTCGAATCCCCAGCCCGGGCCCACCAAACAACAATGATGGCTGCAACCAAAAAATGGCCGGGCGTTGTGGCGGGCGCCTGTGGTCCCAGCTACTTGGGAAGCGGAGGCAGGAGACTCGCTGGAGCCCAAGAGTTGGAGGTTGCTATGAGCTGTGATGCCATGGCACTCTACCCAGGGGGATAGCTTGAGGCTCTGTCTCAAAAAAAAAAAAAAAAAAGAAGAAGAAATGTACCTATGAATAGGATGTGTGGTTGGTTTTCTCAGAACACTGGATGGTGTATTTGTGGCTACAAGGCATATGACCCCCAAATAATTATATGATTCTCTAGCAAACTTTCAAAAGTTTATTCATAGACTTTGTTTTTGTTGGTTTTTTTTTTTTTTTTTTTTTGAGATTGAGTCTCAAGCTGTCGCCCTGGGTGGAGTACTGTGACATCACTGCTCACAGCAACCTCAAACTCTTGGGCTTAAGGGATCCTCTTGCCTCAACCGCCCATGTAGCTGGGACTACAGGTGCCCACCACAATGCTTGGCTATTTTTTGGTTGTAGTTGTCATTGTTGTTTGGCAGGCCTGGGCTGGATTTGAACCCACCAGCTCTGGTGTATGTGGCTGGTGTCTCAGCCACTTGAGCTACAGGCGCCAAGCCTATTCACAGACTTTGACATAGCATGTCTGTTGTACAGTGGGGCTCTTGGCAGCACCTTCCTAATGGTAGGTAGAGACTTGGGGCAGGACGGCATGTAAAGTTTGAGCACAGCTGACATGGATGGCCTGACTGTTGGGTCTTTCTTCTAGGACTCGGCAAGCCATGGGTGGGACAGTGCCTTTCAAAACTGCTCTCGCCAAGCGCTTAGCACTGATCCAGCCCTCCAGGGAACAGGTGCAAAAGCTCATAACAGAGGACCCCCCACACCTGACTCCCGGCATAAAGTAAGAGAAACCCTGGTTCTGGGTTCACTGTCTCCCTGTCAGCACCAGTGTCTGTGGGCACATCCCCATGAGAATATCCAGCTGTCACTTCTCCTCTCTGGCACTGCCATGTGGTCTTTCTGGCAGGTTGTTAGGTCCTGCCCATGTCTGCCCTTCCTCTCTCCCCAGGGGGAGCCCAAGCTTTCCTTGTGTTTCTTTATCTTATGTTTTTTGGGTCCTTATGGAGAATGGAGTTGTGAAATAATTTCTAGAGCAGTCACACCCTCCCCCAAAATTAATTTTGTAACTGCATTTAGAAATTAATTCTGCAAGTGGATTTAGAAAAACATCTTTGAAACATTAATTCCCCAGACAGTATACCTTGTCAGATATATCTCAAGCAGATGCATTCAGAAGAAAAAAACATATTTCAGTTTCCTATTAAAGTTTCGTTGTTTTCTCTTTTATAATCAGTGTTTGGCATTTTATATTTTATTTTTGCAGGGAGCTGGTGAGTCGCCTGCAAGAGCGAAACGTTCAGGTTTTCCTAATATCTGGTGGCTTTAGGAGTATTGTAGAGTACGTCGCTTCAAAGCTCAATATCCCAGCAACCAATATATTTGCCAATAGGCTGAAATTCTACTTTGATGGTAAGACTTTCATGGTAACCTGTTTCCTTTCTAATCAGTTCTATTATTCAGTCTCCTAGGTAATGTCTGTCAGAAGGCAACTTAAGCAGGTGGCATCAGGGTTAAATATTGAAATGAATGATTTTCTTGACTGAGGTCTTTTGCTCTTCGGTATCCTTGCTCTGCAAAATAGACTTAGGTTGTTATCTGTTCTAGCTTTTGTATCCATAGAATCAACTATGTGTATGTAAATGTCTGCTTTTAGTAAAATGTTGATTCCTATGTATTCCACATGGCTTATTTTGTTGTGTTACATTTCAGTTTCATGAGCCCTGTTAATGCATTTGAAGCGGTTTTAGACTCAGGAAGGAGAGTTTTGTTAATGGATTATTGCACTACATCTGCCCTTGGGAAAACCTCTTGGCCCCTCTCTGAACTGTAGCAAAGTCACAACTGTAGTTTTATATCATTTCAAGAGATCTCCATTTATGTCACGGGTGGCTGATATTCTTAAAACCAAATAATATTAAAAATTTTTATTTTTTTATTTTTACTTTTTTTGAGACAGAGTCTCAAGCTATTGCCCTGGGTAGAGTACTATGGCATCACAGCTCACAGCAACTTCAAACTCTTGGGCTTAAGTGATCCTCTTGCCTCAGCCTCCCAGGTAGCTGGGACTACAGGTGCCCATCATAACGCCCAACTATTTTTTGGTTATAGTTGTCATTGTTGTTTGGTGGGCCCAGGCTGGATTTGAACCCACCAGCTCCTGTGTATGTGGCTGGCGCCATAGCTTTTTGAGCTACAGGCACTGAGCCAATATTAAAAAATTTTAAACATGTTAATAGAATATTTTTGAAGGGTCTATAGATAGAGATTACTGAAAAAAGAAGTCAAGAATGAGTATGTTAATTACTGTAGGAATAGAAATAATTGATTGAAAAGTAGCTGGAATTTCCTGGTAGGTGAAATTATGTATTAATATTTTAAATTTAATATATTAATCCAGGTATGCTATCTCATACCTGTAATTCTAGCACTCTGGGAGGCTGACATGGGTAGATCCCTTGAGCTCAAGAGTTGGAGACCAGCTAAGCAAGAATGAGACCCTGTCTACTAAAAATAGAAAAACTAGCCAGGTGTTGTGGCAGGTGCCTGTAGTCCCAGCTACTTAGGAGGCTGAAGCAAGAGGATCACTTGAGCCCAAGAGTTTGAGGTTGCTGTAAGCTATGATGACACCATGGCACTCTACCAAGGGCGACAGAGTGACACTTTGCCTGAAAATAAATAAATAAATAAATAAATTTAATATATTGCTATTTAATGTTGTTTTGCCACCTCAACAAGGTTTGAGAATTACTACCCTGGAACATAGAGTTAACAAGGTTTGAGAATTACTACCCTGGAACATAGAGTATACAACTAATTCACTCCAAAGTGTTTATGACCTAGGTGTTTATAAATTTAAAAGCAAAGCATGGACTGGGCGCTGTGGCTGACACCTGTAATCCCAGCACTCTGGGAGGCTCAGGTGGGAGGACCCCTTGAGCTCAGCATTTTGAGACCAGCCTGAGCAAGAGCAAGACTTCATTTCTACTAAAAGTGAAAACTAGCTGGGTGTGGTGGCGCATGCTTGTAGTCCCAGCTACTTGGGGGTGCTGAGGCAAGAGGATTGCCAGAGCCCAAAAGTTTGAGGTTGCTGTGAGCTATAATGCCGTAGCACTCAACCCAGGGTGACAGAGTGAGACTCTGTCTCAAAAAAAGCAAAATATGTTTATTCCTAGGAATAGATATGGAATTCTAGGCTGTGTGACTTTACTGAAGGCCATTTTTAGCCTTTTCATTGACATTTAAGTGAGCATGTAATGTATTCAAAAAGCTGGAGCTAGTAATATACTTTTGTGGATCTTTAACATTGTTTTATCTGTTCTTTTAAGGTGAATATGCAGGTTTTGATGAGACACAGCCTACAGCTGAATCTGGTGGAAAAGGAAAAGTTATTAAACTTTTAAAGGAAAAATTTCACTTTAAGAAAATAGTTATGATTGGAGATGGAGCCACAGACATGGAAGCCTGTCCACCTGCTGTATGTATTAATCATCCTAATTTTTTTCAGGTTGCATTTTTGTTTTAGATAACTGATGTAGAATTACATGAGATTCACAACAGGAGTTAAGCAAAAACAACTAAGTGTCATTATGAAATAGAAAAACAAAGCAACTAAAACAAATTCATTCTCATATGTCAGTTGACTTTTTGCAAACATAAGAAACATTGAGAATAAGAAACTAAAAAGAAACTTTTAAAACTTTTTTTTTTTTTTGAGACAGGATCTTACTATGTCGCCCTGGGTAGAGTGCCATGGCGTTACAGCTCACAGCAACCTCCAACTCTTGGGTTTAAGCGATTCTCTTGCCTCAGACTCCCAAGTAGCTGGGACTACAGGCTCCCACCACAATGGTCAGCTATTTTTGGGTTGTAGTTGTCATTGTCTAGCAGACCCAGGCCAGAATTGAACCCATCAGCCCCAGTGTATGTGGCTGGCGTCCTAACCCCTGAGCTGCCAACATTTTTTGTCTGTGAGACAGAGTCTCACTGTGTTGCCCTGGATGGAGTGCCATGGCATCATCATAGCTCACAGCAACCTGTAACTCTAGGGCTCAAGTTGCCTCAGCCTCCTGAGTAGCTGGGACTACAGGTGCACTCTATGATGCCCAGCTAGTTTTTCTATTTTTAGTAAAGATGGGATCTTACCTTTGCTCAGGCTGGTCTCAAACCCCTGACCTCAAGTGATCTTCCTGTCTTTGCTGCCTAGAGTGCTAGGATTACAGGCATGAGCCACTGCTGGCCAACAACTCTTATAGTTGTAACCAAGATTGGGATGTTGGCTTGGTGCCTGTGGCTCAAGCAGCAAAAGTGCCAGCCACATACACCTGAGCTGGCGGGTTTGAATCCAGCGCTGGCCTGCCAAACAATGATGGCTGCAACCAAAAAATAGCCTGGCATTATGGCGGGCACCTGTAGTCCCAGCTACTTGGGAGGCGGAGGCAGGAGAATTGCTTGAACCCAGGGGTTGGAGGTTGCTGTGAGCTGTGATGTTACAGCACTCTACTCAGGGCAACAGCTTGAGGGTCTGTCTTAGAAAAAAAAAAGATTGGGATGTCATTTGATATTTTTTATGTCATTACCTCTTATATTATCTCATTTAATCCCCCTTTTTTTTTGTTTTTTTTGTTTTTTTGTTTTTTGAGACTAAGCCTCAAGCTATCCCCCTGGGTAGAGTGCCATAGCATCACAGCTCATAGCAACCTCCAACTCCTGGGCTCAAGCGAGTCTCCTGCCTCCGCCTCCCAAGTAGCTGGGACCACAGGCGCCCGCTACAATGCCCGGGCATTTTTT
>CAUYQV010000099.1:0-25642 GCA_963574575.1 Galagoides demidoff
ACAGGCGCCCGCCACAACGCCCGGCCATTTTTTGGTTGCAGCCATCATTGTTGTTTGGCGGGCCCGGGCTGGGGATTCGAACCCGCCACCTTAGGTGTATGTGGCTGGTGCCTTAGCCGATTGAGCCACAGGCACCGAGCCCAGATGCACAGTTTAAATTATCAACACCTCTTTGCTCCTATTAATGTGTTTCAGATGTGTCCAGCCTTTGGCCTTCAATCTAGTGGGTACTAAAGCAGGGCCATCTTCTTATGAAGTTTCTTCTAGTCAATAAAGTATTTCATTTACGCTTTAAGCATTGCAATTTATCTCTTCATGGGACCAAAGTGTGTGTGTTTTTTAAAAATTTTCATCAGAAAAGACAGCTTCTAAAAATTTTTGTTTCCTGTGTGAATTCTCGTATAAAGTAATTTTTGCCACTATCTCCATGTCCCTGCTGTTGGAGAAGCTAAATATGGGCTTGGAACAGCAAGGTCTGTGCCAAGGAGAGCAGGCAGGTGCACAGAGCAGAGCAGGGAGCTTACTGGTGCTTCATTCAAAAGACAGCCCTGGGCACAGAGGCTTTATCTGATCCTGGGTGAGACCGGGGCTTGTGGCTCAGTTCCTCCCACTAGGTTAAAAAAAAGAGACCTCACACCAAAGAAAAATCAATCTAAAATAGCTGCCTGGACTGGTGATTGATTCAGAGAGTAGATTTTAGAATCTGATCACCTAACTTTGAGTCCCGCCTCCACCATTTACTATGTGACTTCGAGCAACCAGTTAATTTGTTTGGGCCACATAGGGTTGATGTTGTGCCCACTCTATGGCAGGTGAGATGATATACTTAAGATGCTTAGAATAGAGCCAGCCACACTGCAAGTGCTTAATAAATGTATCTATTATCATCTTGAAAGATTTCCCTGCGCTATGAAAGCCTATTTATGTATCGAGGTGTCTTTGGGCAACAGTGTGATGGTAGGTGCTATGGAAACCAGAGACAGGGAATACTTAAAGAAATTAGCGGGATGGGATGGCCTTCAAAGAACACATGCTCTCAGAGGAGAGATGCCACACACACACACACACACACACACACACACACGTGTGCAAGTGCACACACTGGGAAAGACTGTAGGCAGGGGTTGCAACTCCAACCCCCTGCAGGGGCTGGACAGGCATCTCTCAGGAGAGACCCTAGTCGGCGCTCTGTATCCACGTGCATCTGTGGATGCAACCAACCCTGGGTTGAAAATATTTAGGAAAAGAATTCCAAGTCACAAATAACAACATAACTACAGAAACAATACAAATGACAATATAGTATCACAACGATTTGCATAGCAGTTACATTGTATTAGATATTGTAGATAATCTGGAGATGATTCAAAGTGTCTGTCTGGAGAATGCGTGTAGATTATATGCAAATACTACAACATTTTATTGGAGAGACTTGTGCATTTGAGGATTTTGGTATTCACAGGGGTCTTGGAACCACAGCCGCATGGGTATACGTGTATACCACTGTGTATACACGTGTTTGATGTTAAGTTATCTAGGCAGGATCCTTTTCTTTACAGAGTAACATGTCTTCTCCAGTTGTCTTGGGGCTTGTTCTACTAGACGTTCTCTCTTTGGTAGAAGCCTGGCTACAGAAAAATGGTTCTCTACTGTAAGAAAAACATCAGACTCTTCCTGTGACTGAGCCTGGGTACAGAACCGGGGAGCAGTGGGGTCGTGTCACCCGGGGCTGAGTGGCCCCATCTCAAAGCACAACTATTCACAGGGATGGAGCTCCTACAATTTCAAGAGAAAGCAGAAGTCAAGGTTTTTTGGCTTCCCATTTTTTAACCTTGAGTAAAGTAATTTAAAGACAATATACTGGCCTATGCCCATGGAGGTGAACTTGGCTGTGGGCCTGCACTTTGCAACGTGTGTGCATGGCCCGTCTCATAAGAGGACATTCCTGCGGATGAACTTGCAACCCAAAGTTGTCACATGGCCGGTGTTGCCTGGCTAAGCAATTTCACTCTTCTAAATCATTAAAGCATTCTATCCTCGCAGAGTCCATGGTTCTAACGCACAGTGGGGCTGCCACTATCCTTCCACACAAAGCTGCCTTTTAGGAAATGGAAGATGGAAAGCGTGGAGCATCTTCATACACTGTTAGGTCGAAAGAAAGATCTTCAAGATTTGCAGTCCAGAAACAAACTCTCAAATTGGTGTCAACTGCCTTTTTTTTTTTTTAAGAAAAAACTATTGACATATGACTCATATAAATAAACTGTACATATCTAAGGTATGCAACTTGAGGAGTTTGGGGCTGAGAATACCCCTGGGAAACCATCACCACAGTCAATGCCATAAACATACCCGACACCTCCAAAAGTTTCCCCTGGGCCTCTTTATTAGTATTATTTTGTGACCAGAAGGCTTAATGTAAGATTTACACTCTTTGCAAAATTTTGAGTGTTCAATATAGTAGTGTTAGCTGTAGACTCTGTGCTGTATAGTAGATCTTGAGGGTGAGGACTTACTCCTCGTGCAAAGCTGAAATTCTTTTTTTCCAAGACAGAGTCTCACCCTGTCACCCCAGGTAGAGTGCTGTGGTGTCATAGCTCACAGCAACCTCCAACTCTTGGGCTCAAATGATCCTCTTGCCTCCACTTCCCAAGTAGCTGGGACTACCTGTGCCATAACTAGCCAGCCATAACACCTGGCTAATTTTTCTATTTTTAGCAGAGACTGGGTCTTGCTCTTGCTCAGGCTGATCTCAAACTCCTGAACTCTTCACTCAGCCTCCCAAAGTGCTAGGATCACAAGCGTGAACCACTGTGCCTGACTAACTTTGTAGTCTTTGACCAAAGACTACACCCTAATCCCCTTTCTCTCTTCCCAGCCCCTGGCAACCACCATTCTACTCTTTGCTACTTTGAGTGTGACTATCTTAGGTTCCCCACACAGGAGGGATCTCGTTGTATTCGCTACTTTTTGTCTGGCTTGTTGCACTTGGCCTTATGTCCTCTGTCCTCTGGGTTCGTCTATGTTGCTGTACACGGCAGGATTTCCTTCTTTTATAAGACTGCGTAGTATTCCGTTGTGTGCATGGAGCACATTTTCTTCATCCTTTCATCCATCCAACTCTTAGGCTGCTTCTTTGTCTCAGCCATCGTGAATAACGCTGCAGTATACATGGGAGTGCAGAGATCTCTTTAAGATCCTGATTTCAATTCCTTTGGATGTATACCTAGAAATAGGCTGTATCACTTCATTCCTGTTGGGTGGCTATTATTGAGGAAACAAAAGATACGTATTGGGGAGGAGAGAGAGGGAAGAGGACTCTGTTGGTGGAATGTAATTTGGTGTAGCCATGATGGAAAACAGTATTTTTTTGAAGTTCCTCCAAAAATAAAAAATGAAGCTACCATATGGTATCAATTGATTTTTGACAAGGCTACAAAGACAATTCAATGGGGGAAAAATATTCTTTTCAACAAAGCCGTTGGAACAACTGGATGGGTATGTAAAGAATGAATTTGGACTCCTACCTCTGACTATACACAAAAATGGATCAAAGGCCTAAATGTGACAGCTAAAATCATAACCACACTTGGAAGAAAACGCAGGACTAAATCCTTGTGATTACGTATCTAACACACATAATGGTTTCTCAGATATGACACCAAAACCACAAATGACTGAAGGAAAAAATCAATTGGACTACACAAAAATTTAAAAAAACCTTTGTGTTGTAAATGATACCACCAAGAAAATGAAAGACGGGTCATAGATTGGGAGAAAATATTTGTGAATCATAAAGCTGATAAGGTAGTTGTATCCAGAATATATAAGGAATGTTTACAACTCAATAATAAAAAGCCAACCCAATAGAAAAGTCAGTGAGAGATTTGAGTAGACATTTCTCCAAAGAAGATAGGAAAATGGCAATAAGTACATGAAAAGATGTTCAGTATCACTGGCCATTAGGGAAATGCAGATGAAACCCAAACCTGAGATGGGGCTTCAGACCCACTGGGATGGATAGAATAAAAAGATACATGATAACAAGTGTTGTCAAGGATCTGGAGGAACCAGAATCCTGAGACATTGCTAGGGGGCATGTAATATAGTGCAGCTACTTTGTTAAATGTTCTGATAGTTCCTTAGAAAGTTAAATGAACAGGCTTGGTGCCTGTGGCTCAAGTGGCTAAGGCGCCAGCCACATATACCTAAGGTGGCGGGTTCGAATCCAGCCCAGGCCCGCCAAACAACAATGATGGCTGCAGCCAAAAAATAGCCAGGCATTGTGGCGGGTGCCTGTGGTCCCAGCTACTTGGGAGCCTGAGGCAGGAGACTCACTTGAGCCCAGGAGTTGGAGGTTGCTGTGAGCTGTGATGCCACAGCACTCTATCCAGGGGGATAGCTTAAGGCTCTGTCTCAAAAAAAAAAAAAAAAGAAAGTTAAATGAACAACAACAACAAAAAAGGTTAAATGAACAAACTGTGTCATGTCCATAGGAAGGAATAGCATCTGGGGATGAAAATAAGTCAAGGATGTGGTACTGACACACCTTACAAAAAGAATGAACCCTGAAAATATCAGGGTAAGTGAAAGAAGCTGCCCCCAAAGACCACATATTATATGATTCTATTTATATGAAATATACAGAACAAAAGGAAAGTCATGGAGACAGAAAGTGGTTGGAGGAAAGGGGAACTTGGGACTAACTGCTTTGGGTATGGGGTTTCTTTTAAGAGAGACAAGATGCTCTAAAATTAGATTGTGGTGACGGTTGCACAACCCCATGAGTATACCAAAACCATCAAAACTGTATGAATTGCATGGTATGTGAATTATATCTCCAAACGGCTGTTTAAAGAAAAGCATGACACTGTTCATGTTTTGGTGATCTTCGCCCCATGCAGAGACAATATTGGTCACATCCCTGAATACAAAGGACAGCTGATGATTATGACCTGTTAATTGCATTAGCAATTGGTAGCCATAGGCAAAGTAATCCCAGTTCAGATTAGACGCCCTGTTGTACAGTTACACCTGCCTGGTCCCTGCCTCCGTGGAGCTGGCGGTTTAGGGGGACAATCCCAGTACTGGCTGGCCAGATCTTTACTATATTATTTACTACTGCGATATGATATTCCACATCCACAGCTAGCGCTATGAACAGTGGTGTTAATTTTAGGTCTGTGAAGGCAGGGGAACTTGAAGAGCGCCAGTGCCTCTTCCTAGAATCTGCCTAGTTCCAACAAAGGGAAGTGCTGGCTCCTGTCCCACCAAGCTGAAATCAAATGTGAACCCGAAGGATCTTGGCCCATGGCCACCGGTGCATCCTGTTTGCTACCAGTTGGGGGTTGTGTGTGTGTGGTTAAGTTTTTCTTTTTGGGTATGAGTGAGGCTTTCCCTTTTACCCTCTGTCCCCATCCCTCCAGGGGCACTGGAACCCCAGGGATGAAAAATAATGAAAAATCCCCTCTATCCTTGCCGAGTGAAAATGGCGAGGGCAGCCAGTTGGCAAGAACCAGGCTCCTCCGCTGGCAGTGTCCTCATCTGCTGCTCTTCCTGCTCTCCTTACTGTTATCCTCTCTCCAACTTGACACATTTGCCAGCCACGGAGAGCGCAAGTGGTGGTGGTGCTTTAGAAGGTCCTATGTGGAAAGGCGCCTCTCCCTGAGACCCTGGCCAGCTTCCCTCCCCCAAAGCATGAAGGCCAAAGTCAACCTCACCTCCTTTCCCCTAGAGCATCATCCAGGCCCTGGGCTTCAAGTTCAACCCTTTCCCCCAAGTTCACACACTCATTCTATTCCCCCACCCCTCCTCTGAACTTAGAGGTCAGCTCGCCTTCCTACGGCTTCACACTGGACTGTCACTTGGCGGCTTCCTGCCTGAATAGGAAAAGACCTTCTAATGAAAGTCCCCTTCACTCCGGGGGCCCTTGGGCAGTTATGCCCTTGGCAAGTTCCGGGAGCTCTAAAGCAATTGACCTGCACATAATTACAAAATGACCTACCAGACAAGGAAATGTTTGTTTACTGCTAAATCTCTGCTGACTCTCCCCATCTCCCCCCCAGGGGAGAAGTTTGGCACCAAGAACTCTCCCGAGTCCATTGTGAGTCTTTCCTGTTGGCTTTCTTGGGCCTGTCCCCTCCCCTCTGGCCTGCAGTTGAAAGTAGATGAAGGGTGCAGGCTGAGCGTCTTGCTTGGACAGCCCGCAGCACATGCTTACTGAGCACCTCCTACCATCTAAGCGCTGTTAGATGCCCTGTTGTCCAGTTACGCTTGCCTGGTCCCTGCCTCCGTGGAGCTGGCGGTTTAGGGGGACAAATGTAGTGATGCTAGTGGGTCTCTCAGTCAGAAGAGGGACCCTCTCTGAACCTCTTCTCATTAAAAAAAGAAAAATTACACTTACAGCTTTATTTGTTTAAGTCCAGGTTGGGTTCATCATTATTTAGTCAGTATTATAGTTACTTTTTTTTCTTCTGATTTTAAAAGAAATTGAACCTTTTTTCATGGGCTGCTAAAGGTCTTGCTGTTGCCTTGTACCTGTGGGAAAAGGCTGCCTTGAGGATGGAGTTGAGATCTGAAGAATAAACAGGAGTTAAGTCAGTGAACCAGGTGTGTGTGTGGGGTCTAGTCAAGGGAGATGGCACATGCAAAGGTCCTGTGGTTGAGGGAGCTAACACCTAAAGAGCTGCAGGTGTAGTTCAGGGAAGTGAGACGAGAGTGAAAATAGGACCTTGTGACCTTTACCCCAGAGAAGTGGGAAATCATTAATAAGTTTCAAGACAGGGGATTAAATGACTTTTGAGGGTATTGTAGGGAAGCTGGCCAGAAAACCACAATGGCCTCCAATTTTCCTTGTGAGATGCAATCAACAGACTGAGGACCAACTGAGATTGATCAGGCATTGATGCTACCCAGATTACGAAAAATTTGAGACACGTCTGCTGGTTTGTGATGAGCAGAGAAGATAAGACAATGTTTCTCCCCAAACTTTGTTATATCCCCCATCCTAGGTGGGGTTGGTCTTGGGAGATAGATTCTGAGGCAGACGTGTGTAGATTTATGGGAGTGGGTTCTCAGCAACGACACCCAGAAGGAAGTGAGGGCAGATGCGAGGGAGACGGGAGGGGAGCCCACAGGCACTCTCTGGAACTGGGATGGCCATTCAGAAATGTCACAGACGGAGGGCAGGGAGCCCAGCCTTTGCACTCTCTTGGATGAGGGCTGCCCAAAACAGGATGCAGAATGGGGAGCCAGAAGCTCTTTGGCCAGAGGCAATTCCCTTGGAGGGACTCAGCCTTTCAGCAGCCAAAATTATGGGCCCCCAGGGGAATGTGCTTCTCAGCCCCTGAGGAGGGGATGTGGGCCCTCAGCAACCTCCCCACCCCCATCAACCCCCAGGCAACAAGTATCTCCACCAGGTTTAGCCTGGAGGCCCTCTGACTCTTATTTGTTGGTACTCCCGCACAAGGGCTAGAATTTCCTGCTGAGCCCCAGAGCTCCCTTCCTTGGCTAATTTTGTTCACCCATCCAGCTCTGTCCATATTAAAGGAAGCTCCCCCTGAAGTGCAGACTGTCCAAGTTTATGTTGGACAGAGGCCAAAGAGGACCCTACTTTCTCCTCCAGGGAGCTTCTCTCCCAGCCAGTGCTCTTTGTGGAGTCTGATGAGTCTTCAATTCTCCCGAGGTTGCTCTTCTTGGGGATGAATCTGGGGGAGGAAGTTAGCTAAACCCAAGTGAGTTTCTCCCTATAGTGGCATGGTGTTTCAGATACTCTGGGGGACGTGTAGAGAAGATGGGGACGGGAATGTTAAACCAGCGTATCCCACACTTGGCTAGTGGTATCATCTTGTGATAAGTGGGGTAAAAGGACGGGCTGGTCTTTCCCATCTCCTTTCTGTGTTCTGTAAGAAATCTGGCTGCGAGTGGCCTTCGCATTTTAGTCCCTTCAATCCTGGGGTGATTTGTTCTTGACAAAGTTGATGAGCCTGGTTAAGGAGATGGCTGTTAGTAGATAACTAGATGTAAACTCCTCCAGGGGCCACACTATGTCTTGTATTTATCTCTTCCATGTCCTGGTAGTGCCTGAATAAGACAGCATGCTAAGGTCATGTATTGATTGTCCCACAGGTGAAATATTTCTTATCTCTCACCCTAACTGTCATCCCAGAATCTCATTATTAGTATATGTTCCTTGGACATTCATAATAATTTCTTTTCTTTTTTTTTTTTTTTTTGAGACGGAGCCTCAAGCTATCCCCCTGGGTAGAGTGCCATGGCATCACAGCTCACAGCAACCTCCAACTCCTGGGCTCAAGGGAGTCTCCTGTCTCAGCCTCCCAAGTAGCTGGGACCACAGGCGCCCACCACAACACCCGGCCATTTTTTGGTTTCAGCCATCATTGTTGTTTTGGCGGGCCCGGGCTGGGGATTCGAACCTGCCACCTTAGGTGTACGTGGCTGGCGCCTTAGCTGATTGAGCCACAGGCGCCGAGCCCATAATAATTTCTTATTTCACTTTCTTGTCCATTCTATGAATGTCTCAAATGTTTGTGTCTGTAACTTCTACTTTTCTGGCTTGCCAGTTTAATGGGGCTTCTGACATTCGCAGCAGGGAGTCCCAGTATTCTGATTTTCCTGGATGGTAAGAAATTGAGATGGCAGCTCGTTCCTCACCCATCTTCTTATCCTCAGGGTCATTCACAAAGCTTGGCTCTTAATAGGTGTGCAACAATGTATGTTGCGTAATGAGTGAATGAATGAATGAATGAAAAGAAGGAATAGCTGGCATGCCTCTGCCTGCTTCTAGCTTTCTCTAATATCAGCCAGGATCAATTCTTCTTACTCTAAGTGAAATTCTTCTAATTCAGCATTTACCTGCAGTTGCTGCAAAATCCTCCCCAGTCCAGAAAAGCAGTCCAGAAGGGTCCCAAAGTCAAATGAGTTTGAGGAATGCTGCATGTTCTTTCCATATTTAGAGAGAAACCACCCACTTTGGCATTTAAAATCTCTGAGACATCCTATATTTAGAGGCCTGTTGTGTTCTGTTTAATCCCAAATTCCCCAAATTTATTTGACCATGGAAACTTTGTTTTTCAGAGCATCTCTTGGCACTCGTCTTCCAGGATTTAAGAGTTTAATATGTATCCCTTGTATCCTTAGTTGTAATATATAATAACACCAGGCCTGATGCGTCAGTGGAATCATCTTAGCTGGTAGCACTTAAATGTATATTTAGATCATCTCTAAAAATAAATGGTCAATCCATAAAAACATGCATTAGTAATGCAGATATGCACAGAAGTGGACATGTTAAAATGACACACAGATGTACACATCAGTGCATTCTCACAGATGCCCACAGTGCCATCCTCTGGTAGATCCATTCATGTGCTCATTCAGTCATTCAGCAAACACAGACTGCTCTGAGTTCTGGAGTTATAGCAACAAACAAAGCAGACCTAGTATCAGAGCACAAGGGCGCTTACCTTCTCTGTGTGGATATAAAGACATGAACTGATAGACAGGCAACTCCCAGCACAAACTGGGAGAAGCAGGTCAACCTTCCTCCTCTTCCTTTACTTAAAGGAGACTGTTTGCATTTTTAAAGGTTCCTTCCTGCTCACAAATAGATTGTTCTATGAAACAAAATCATTTCTGTGGAAGCAGGGGCTTGCCTTAGATATCCTCATTTTATAGAAACAAGGTGTTCTGGACCAAATTTACAAAATTTTTAATATTTAAATAGACAGTAGTCCCTTCATCTAAGAAGCACAGGTATTATTTTCTCAGGTGTTTAAACGTCACTTCCGACTGGTCTTTAAATTCACAGTGATATGGAACAGTTCAGCTTTAAAATCCTTCTCAACCATAGTAGGTACTGGGGTTCCCCCCTAGCAAATTTGTATTTGATTATTTTATTTTATTTCTGATTAGTATGGAGCTGCATACAATTAGGTGACAGAGTTTGCTTTTGTATGGTTAAAGTCCTAGTTTCACTGTGTCCTTCACCTAGAAGTTGTGCAATACACCCAATATTCCTCCTGGATTGGAATTTACCCAACTCCTTCCCCCCCCCCCATTTGAAATCATTTGAGTTTTTTTTTCCTCACGAGAGCCTGTAGTTGTTAATCTACTAGTTCCAATTTAATACTGAGCACACGTGATGCTTGGTTTTCCATTCTTGTGATACTTAGGAAAATGTTCTCCAGATCTATTTAGGTTGTTGCCAAAGATATGAGATCATTATCTTTTTACGGCTGAATAGTATTCCATGGTCTGTTTATACCACAGTTTATTAATCCATTCATGGATTGAAGGGTACTTGGGTTGTTTCCACATTTTTGCGATTGTGAATTGAGCTGTTATGAACATTTGGGTGCAAATGTCCTTATGGGCAAATGTCTTTTTTTATTTTGGGTAGGTACCTAGTCATGAGATTGCAGGATCAAACGGTAGGCCTACTTTTAGTTCTTTGAGGAATCTCCATACTACTTTCCATAGAGGATGTGCTAGTTTGTTAATGACTGGTTTTTTAATCAAAGCTGAAATGCACAAGGATAGCAATGGGTCAGAGAATGAGGAGAGACTCTCCCAGGATCACTTGAACCCTTGGGACCTCTTTTAACTAACTCTTCTCCCCAAATCTGTTTTCTCTGGGAGTGGGAGACATGGTGAGTGATCAGGTAAATATCAAAAAAGCTCTCAGGTAGGGGCAGTGCCTGTGGATCAAAGGAGTAGGGCGCTGCCCCCATATGCTGGAGGTAGCGGGTTCAAACCTCTCAGGTGATTCAATTAATATATCCTCTTCTTGTGAGGAATCTAGAACCCACAGAGGGAGGAATCATCCATCTGTGCGATGGAGAGACATCACCTGTCTCTCTGCTTTGCAAGTAGGACCTTGTTCCTGTTGGGTTTTCCTAAAGCAGGGCACACCTGCAAGATATTCGGGGGCTTGTAAATATGTCTGCCCCTTACTTGGACGGGCTGGGGGCATCCTAACATCTGCCTGCAGCTGCATGCTCATTTGAGTAGCCTTCATGGAGGAGCAGGAGGAGGAAGGATAGACAGCTCACTCGTCTGTTCTGCGCGGAAGGCAGCAAGGGCAGATGTTTGCAGCAGCAGATGGCAGACCCCAGCAGAGCTCCCCACAGCCCTCCTGGCCCCCACAAGGCAAGGGGAAGGAATGGGGAGGGGAGGCTGTCTAGGCCCCTCTGAGCTGCCGCCTCCAGCAGCAGAGCCTCCAGGCCCAGAAGGGGCGTCTCCGAGAGCCCACGCTGGGTCCAGGCTTCCTACAGCTCCTGAATGACTCTCGCACAGGGGATCCAAAGCAAGGGACCCAAAGTTAAGTTTCCAACACATAAACTTTGGGGGCACACATTTGAACCATAGCACCTGGTTTACTTATAAGTAAAACATTCCCATAGAGGTAAATAGGTGGGGGGATATGTGAGGGGGTACAGGGGTATGAGGTGATGGGTGGAGATGGGGGGCAGCAGCCACCTCCCTCTCCTGTGCTCAGGGCAGAACATTGCTTACCCGTCACCATCTCTCCCCCAGTGAGCTCTGCTGCACCTCAGAATCCTCCTTAACCCAGCTTTTCAGGAAACTGCCCTGAAGAGGGAGCGCTGGCCTGTGGGATGCCAGTCTTGGCTCTGACTCGGTGGCCTCTGGAGGAGCCCCTGGCCCCGTGGGGCCGGAATTGTCCCAGCTGGAAGAGAAGCCACCACATCCTGACTGTTGGGTCTTTCTTCCTCTTGGGCTAAACTTTGAAGAGGTTGGTGAGAAGCCACAGGACCTTGCAGCAGCTGCAACAGAAACTCAGAATTCACTGCTCCTGGGCTCTTTCCCAGCCTCAGCGTGGAGCCTGGGGGATGTAGGAGATTGTCTACACTGAACTGAGAGTGAAGGTTTGGGATGGGGGGCGCTGGGGGGCGGCATCCTAAGTGACTGGGGCAATGACAGCAGAGATGGTAGACTCCAACCCCTGCAGAAGGTTCGCACGGACCAGGCTGCTCTGAGCACTTAGCTACGTGTTGGTTCATGCAACAGCCCTGATGACAATACTGTACGGGAGCCTCTGCCATCCTTCCCGGGCGCGTCTTAGCCAGGGCAACTGTGCACCCAGCCGCCTCTCTTCCTCCTCCTGTCACCGCTCCAGGGCCAGGATCAGACCTCAGACAATCTGGATTCAAAGTCCACACTTCTAAACACCAAAGTAAAGCAAAAGAAAATACATTTTTTCACCTACCAGACTGACAACATATAGCAGATTTGATACTATGAGGAATGCTGAGGCCCTGGTGAGGCATCTGTGTAGCTAATTACCCCCAGAGAGGGACCAGAGGGCTAGGATTGGGACAGAGGTTGAAGACACTTTCATCTTTTATTGTGTGAGGCAGCAAATAGCCTCACATTACTTGGATTGATAACTCACGAAGGGGGAGAGAGAGAAACAGTAGTCAGAGAGAGAGAGAGAACCAAAGACAAGAGAAGTGGAGCATTCTCAGAGTCTAGAACGCGGACGACTGCCTCTGCGCACGGCCTCTGGGTTGCAGAAACTCTGGCAGCTCCGAGTCTTGGGGAAGCTCACTCTTGTATTCAACTCACACTCACTTTCTGGGGACCCTTAG
The DNA here is from genome assembly GCA_963574575.1 of Galagoides demidoff. NCBI lineage: Eukaryota > Metazoa > Chordata > Mammalia > Primates > Galagidae > Galagoides > Galagoides demidoff. The sequence goes on from CAUYQV010000099.1 coordinate 12,630, forward strand.
GTTCCAGGCTCTGTGCCGGGCCCTTTGCTCTTTCCAAGCACCCCGCCCCCCGCCCTGGGGTGTGCCCTGACAGCACTGCTTTACTTTCCTGGAGTCTGGTGCCCCTGTGGCAATAAGGTCACAGCTATAAGGGAGGAGGCTGCTCACCCTTCAGCTCGGATTTGTGATAGGCTGTTCCCCCAGAGCAGCTGCTGCAACAACATTTACTTTGTACAGCGGCCAAAAGAGAGAGAGAGAGTGAGAGAGAGAGAGAGACAGGGAGCGCGAGCACATGAGCCTACCCCATTCCAAAATGTTTCTGACAAAATCTGGCACTCCTGGTTCTAATCAAAATACTGAACTTTGGAACAAATTAACATTCCACAGCCCTCGCAGGGAAGGAGAATTCAGCCGAGACGACTTCAGTTCACAACCACAACAAAAATAGCTTCTCCTGGGGAAGACACATTCTGCTAACAAGGTCACTCTTGTTTTGCTTCCCCGCCATCTGGCTGAGCAGCACCGAGGGGCTGGCTTTGGTACCAGCTTATTCTGCGGAGGGTGGATGGGAGCCGGGTGGCACTGCAGAAGGCTTCTGAGCCTCCTGGCAGAGGGTGCCAGCACAAAGTTACCTTCAGACATCCCCAGAAAGCACACGGGCAGATGGAGCCTGGGTTTTACCCAGTCCGACGCTGCTCGGCGTTGCTAGATAGATAGCAGACAGCAACAAGCAGGTGGGAATCAGGGCCCGTGGCAGGATGGGAAAGCTATCTTGGTCTTGCAGAACATTCCAGAACTCAACGTAAGGCTGGCTCCAGAGACTTGGGAGTCTGAGTTCCAGAAGGGGAACAAAGAAGCATGCTCTCATTTCTAGTCTTTGTTGGTTATTTTGTTCTACTTTTATGATTCAGCCTCTTGCAATGATTGATCCTGTGACCTTGGGGATATTTGATCACCTACCTTGGCCTCAGTGTGCTCATCTGTGGAATCACCAGTGCAGGCCTTGTGCAGTGGTGAGGAAGCTGGAAAGAGAGCAAATGAAATTGTCTAGGGGTGCCTGGCTGAGGTTCTCAAGAAAGAACATGCTGGAAATCTGAGCACTGTAGGAGGGTTTCCGGGTAGACGGTTTAGCAAGGTCCATGCATAACAACTCCCAGCGGCACTTTCACTCAATTCCAACCATCTACCCATAGTTACTCTGTCGGGTACCGAGTTGGGATTTGAACATAGGCGTTCTGGCTACAAAGATGCTGCTGCTTCTACCATACCAGGGATTTTTAATCTTTTAGAATAGGATGGGAGGCAAGGTGCAGAGGCTCATGCTTGTAATCCCAGCACTTTGGAAGACTGGGGAGAAAGGACTGCTTGAGCTTAGGAGTTTGGGACCAGCCTGGGCAGCACAGTGAGACCCCATTTCTGCAAGAAAATAAAAAAAAAATTAGCCAGGCGTGGTGGCATGCACCTGTTGTTCTAGCTACTCAGGAGGCTGAGGTAGGAGGAGCACCTGAGGCCGGGAGTTTGAGGCTGCAGTGAGCTATGCTCACTCCACTGCATGGAAGCCTCACTGACAGAGTGAGACCCTGTCTCTTAAAAGAAGGATAGAAAACCATGAATATACACTCAAAATATCACATACAGGCTCGGTGCCCATAGCTCAGTGGTTAGGGTGCCAGCCACATACACCGAGGCTGGTGGGTTTGAACCTGGCATGGGTCAGCTAAAGCAACAAAGACAACCATAACAACAACAAAAAATAGTCAGGCCTTATGGTGGGCGTCTATAGTCCCAGCTACTTGGGAGGCTGAGGCAAGAGAATAGCTTAAACCCAAGAGTCTAAGGTTGCTGTGAGCTGTGATGCCATAGCACTCCACTGAGGGTGACATAGTGAGACTTTCTCAAAAAAAAAAGAAAAGAAAAGAAAAGAAATCACAGGGCAGTGCCTATGGCTTAACGGAGTAGGGTACCAACCCCATATACCGGAGGTGGCAGGTCCCAGCCCCAGCCCCCCCACCAAAAATCGCATACAATTTTAAGGTGTTCATGACCTACTAAAGCCATACACATCCTAGGAGGAGTCCAGGGGTCCCCGAGGTCCCAGAGCAACTGCTGAGAGGTGGGGACAGAGATAAAACTATTACTAACACAGAGGAAGATGCCTTAAAATGAACAAACACCTCCCTACTCTTAAATCAAGGAAAATAAGCTCATTAGAGCATCTCCTTCAGGGTTTTATTATTCCCAAAAAAAGGTAGATAAGGAAAGTGATTTTAACGTCTCTGAAGGTCTAGAGGAGGCGTGAGGGTAGGTGAAGGGCCCCAGGACCTGCAGCTGGGTGAGCAGGGAGTCCCAGGCTCGACAGACAGTCACAGATGGCCCTTGAATGTGAACCAAGTCATGACTCTGGCATAGGATTGCAAAGGTTAAGAGCCCGAGGGCCATTTGCACGTGTTCACTGGTATGAGGATGGAGGCCAGCCCTGCTGCACTGAAGTTCTCTTGGCAGCTGTGGGGCTGCCCTCTCCAAGTTGCACAGGGAAGCCTTGGCACTCTCTGCCCCACCAAACAGGGAACAGCTCGGGGCAGGCCGAGAGGCTCACCCCCAACCTCACACCTGTTCAGCTACTCACTTTTCTTAGCTTGCACCTGCAGTGGAGGTCTCCCAGATCTCAGACTAACTTTGCTTACTTGGAGGTCCTACAGAAACCGCCTGCTTCTTCATGTTCATGCAACAACTATTTATTGAGCCTTCTTTATATGCCTGTTTGGCTCTCGGTATACAGCAGACAAAAATGAACTAAAACCCTTATCCTCGAGGGGCTTTTAGTCTAATCACTCCAAGGATGGGATGAGGGTGGGTTTGGGGCAGAGATCAATGTTCTAGGGAAAGAAATGTGGGCCATCGGGACTTCTCAGAATAGGAAAGGATGCTGGTGGCTCCAGCATGTTCTATGTCAAATACCTAGAAAATTGTTCACTTTTCTTGAAGTTGAATTTAAAATAGCACTTTATGTGACTCTGAGGAAAGGAGAATGTCCAAGTTAAAGAATGGGTGTGAAAGGGGCTGAAGAAGATCAGGGCCAGTGGCTGAAGCCTGTACTGGGTCCCCTTTGCACCCTGCCCTTGGGAAATAACTTGGCACATCCAAAAGGAAGGGTGCTCACACAACAGGAAATGGTGGGCTGGGGGGAGCAAGTGGCACCAGATGAGAAAGGAGACAGTAGAGGCCAAATGTGCAGGGTGGAAGTCCCAGAGCTGGGTTCCTGTGTGGCCAACATCAGGCTTCTTGCAGGGACTTGTTGCAAATGCGGGTGCTCGGGGCCATCTCAGACTTGCAGACTTGAATCAGCATCTCTGGGCAGAGCTTGGGGTCTGCTTTGTGAGCAAGCGCCCTAGAAAACTATTTTATGCAAGGGGGTTTGTAGTCTATGTTAAGGTTTCTGGATTTTATCCCAAATGCAAGGGGAGGCCAGGGAAGAGTTTGGACCAGACGAAGGATGCAGTCTGTTTTCCAGATGTTTTGCCTCTTTGGTGGGAATTGTGTGGAAGAAGACAGACAGACCACGTGGGCGGCCGGGGCAGGAGTCTACACTGCCTTCCTGGTCCCTCTGTGTCCTAGTCCCAGGGCATCTGGGCATCTGGCCCCTCCTGTAGTGGTGCTGGACCCCAGAGAGACAGGGGCAAGACACCAGCTCCAGGCTGCTCACATCTCGGGTTGTCTGCTGTTACCCTGATGTCTCACTTGAATCTCATGGTTGGCTGTCCGAGGATTTCTCCTCCTTGTCACCTCACCTGGCCAGATGGTTCACAAAGCATTAGGCCTGAGAGTAGGGAGGACGCTTTGCGTGGTTCTTGGGGTTTCTTCTGGCCCTCCGAGCCTGTAGCATGAGGTCAGCTTAGGTGGCAGGGAATTACTCAAGTTCCCCAAACTGCATCCACGCACACCCCTGAGGGCTCCCAGTTGGAAGGAGAACACAGAGGAACCCAACATCTCAACGCGTCCCAGTCAGAGGCGGCTTGTGATTTCAGAGGCCCCAAACCAGCCTCCGTCTTTCAGATAAGGACAAATTTTTCAGTCTCTCCGCATTATGAGAGACCGACAGAGATAACGCTGCGAATCACAATCAGAGTTTCCTGCCGCACAGCACACAAGATGAGAATTGATCTCAAGCCTTTTAGTGTCATCATTTACTGAGTGCCGGGATGACACACACATAAGTCAGCAGAGGAAAACTCGGAGTCCTGTTCTCCAGCTGCCTGTCAACGGAACGCCTGACTAATGTGGACGGCTCGAGCCACCAGCCAGCCAAGCTTCCTTAGGCTCCAAAAATATCAAGGAGATCTTTGCTTCTGGTATTCCTCTAATCACCTTTATTGAGGGATAATTTACATGCTACAAACTGCACCCATTTTAGGTATACGGTTTGATGTTATGACAAATGCGTATACCCAGGCAACACTTAATATAGAGAGTATTTCTGTAACCCCCCCCAAATTCCTATGAGCCCCATTGAGGTCAATCTCCCTTTCAGTTCTGACCTCAGGCAGCGACGGATCTGCTTTTTGTCACTAGTTGTGCATTAAAAAAAGTTCATATAATGAATCATACAATATGTCTTTCTGAGATTCATTTCTGTTGTTGTGTCTATCAGTCATTTGTTCCCTTTTATTTTTTATTTTAGTTATTTTTTTGAGAAGGGGTCTTGCTCTGTGGGCCCAGCTAGAGTGCAGCGGCATCATCATAGCTCACAGGAACTTGAAACTCCTGGGGTGCAGTGATGCTCCTGCCTCCAGCCTCCCAAGTAGCTGGGACTACAGGTGCGAACCCGGCTAATTTACTTAACTTTTGGTAGAGATGGGGGAGGGTCTTGCTCTTGCTCAGTCTGGTCTTGAATTCATTCATTCATTCAAGTGATTCTCCTGCCTCTGGCTTCCAAATTGCTAGGATTATAGGCAGGAGCCACCTTGCCTGGCTGCTTTTATCTGTCGTTGAATGGTAATCCGTGATCTGTTCATCCATTCACCTGTTGATGGACATTTGGGTTGTTTCCAGGTTTTGGATATTATGACTAAAGCTGTTATAAACATTTGTGTATAAGTCTTTGTGTGAACATATGTTTTCATTTCTCTTGGGTAAATATCTAAGAGTAGCTGGATTGTAGGGTGGGTTTATATTTCCTTTGTAAGAGAGTGCCAGACCTTTTCCAAAAGTGGATGTACCATTTTTACATTCCCACCAGAGTTCTAATTATTCCACACCCAAGCTGATACTAGTTAGTCTTTTACATTTTAGCTGCTCTAATGGGTATCTGGTGGTATCTCGTTGTGGTTATTATTTGCATTTCCTTAGTGACCACTGGTTATTTTTTATTTTTTTTTTAGAGACAGAGTCTCACTTTATCACCCTTGGTAGAGTGTCATGGCATCACAGCTCACAGCAACCTCCAGGCGATTAGGGCTTAGGCGATTAGGGCTTAGGCAATTCTCTTGCCTCAGCCTCCCGAGTAGCTGGGACTACAGGCGCCCAGCAAAATGCCCAGCTATTTTTTGTTGCAGTTTGGCTGGGGCGGGGTTTGAACCTGCCACCCTCAGTATATGGGGCTGGCACCCTACTCACTTGCCATAGGCCACCACCAATGACCACTGGTTATTATTTGCATTTCCTTAATGACCACATATTTTCACGTTCATATTGGCCATTCACACGTCTTCTTTCAGGACAGTCTTATCTTTTTTTTTTTTTTTTTTGAGACAGTCTCACCTTGTTGCCCTTGGTAGAGTGCTGTGGTGTCACAGCTCACAGCAACCTCAAACTCTTGGGCTCAAGTGATTCTCTTGCCTCAGCCTCCCAAGCAGCTGGAACCACAGGCGCCCGCCATACGCACAGCTATTTTTTTTTATTTTTGTTGTAGTTGTCACTGTTGTTTAGTAGGCCTGGGCCGGGTTCAAAACCACCAGTCCTGGTGTATGTGGCCAGTGCCCTAACCACTGAACTAAGGGTGCAGCCATTATCTTCTATCTATAAAAAATTAGGTTGCTTGTTTTATGGTAAAGTTGTAAAGAATTCTTTTTAGATGGTGGCTACAAGTTCTTTGTCAGATAGATGTATTTTTCCTGAACCCATGGCTTGAGTTTTCATTTTCTTAACTATGTTGTATACTAAGCCAAGTTTAAAATTATGATAAAGTCTAGTTTATCATTTTTTTTCTTTTATGGCCTATGTTTTTTATGTCTGATTTTAGAATTTGTTGCCAACTCTAAGAGTACAAAGATTTTCTCCTCTGCTTTCTTCTAGAATTTTATAGTTCTAGCACTTACATTAAAATCTATGACCTTCTGGTTATTTTTTGTGAGCCTCATAGTGTAAGGTTTGAAGTTTATTTTTTCTCCATATATTCAGTTGTCTCATCATTATTTATTACAAAACTTTTCTTTCCTTTTTGAATTACTTTGATGCCTTTGTAAAAAATAAATTGGCCACGAATCTGTGGATATATTCTGAGTTCTCTGTTTTATTTTATTGATTTTTTTTCAACCAATCTTCTTTTGCTTTTTTTCTTTTGTCTGTCTTTTAAACCCAAAACTAAACTGTCAGGTAATTCTCCAACTTTGTTTTTCTTTTTTTTTTTTTTTTTTTTTTTTTTGAGACGGAGCCTCAAGCTATCCCCCTGGGTAGAGTGCCATGGCATCACAGCTCATAGCAACCTCCAACTCCTGGGCTCAAGCGAGTCTCCCGCCTCCGTCTCCCAAGTAGCTGGGACCACAGGCGCCCGCCACAACGCCCGGCTATTTTTTGGTTGCAGCCATCATTGTTGTTTGGCGGGCCCGGGCTGGGGATTCGAACCTGCCACCTTAGGTGTATGTGGCTGGCGCCTTAGCCAATTGAGCCACAGGTGCCGAGCCCACCTTTGTTTTTCTTTCTTAAAAAGAAATTTCTTTGTCAGCCAGATGTGGCACTCTGGGAGGTCCAAGGGGGAGGGTTGCTTGAGTTCAGGAGTTAGAGACCAGCTCGAGCAAGAACAAGACCCCATTTCTACTATAAATAGGAAAATTAGGTGGGAATCTTTAGTCTTAGCTGCTCAGGTGGCTGAGGGAGGAGGATTGCTTAAACCGAGGAGTTTGAGGTTGCTGTAAGCTAGGCTGATGCTATGGCACTCTAACTCAGGTAACAGAGTAAGACTGTTTAAAAAAAAAATTTCTTTGTCTAATCTAGACATTTGTATTTCCTCATAAATTTCAGGGTCAGTTGTCAATTTCTATAAAGCACCTTGCTGAAATTTTGGTTGAGGTCGCATTGAATCTATTGATCTATCTGGGGAGGAGCAACATCTTACTAATTTGAGTCTTCCCATCCATGAACATGGTATATTATTCCATTTATTTTAGTCTTTCAAAATTTCTTTTAGCAATATTTTGTAGTTTTTCTTCTGCAGGGTTTGTATATACTTTGTTCAATTTCTTTGATTTTTTTTTTTTTTTTTGGTATTTCTAGGTATTGTATTTCTTTGTTTCTAATTGTCTGTTGCCACGCCTCTTTTTCCTTTCCCCCCTGATTTTCAGTCATCTTTTTCTTCCTCATTGTAACTTGCTATTAAATATTCCTTTCATCTTTGCTACTACTGATATCTAGGCTTCGGTAGATCCCAGATGACAGTTTACTCAAGGTTTGGCATTGATGCTATCCTGCAGTCTCAGAGTTGGGCAAGATTCTCAGCTCATCAAACCATCTCTCCTCTGTTACTTTCCTCCTTTTTTGAAGCCCTCACAATCACACTTCTTCCATGAAGGGATATGACAGGTTCTCTGATATCTTTTCAACACGTATCCTCCCTTTACTCACCATTGCACTGATTACTACTGCCCAACTGTTTGCTTCAAATGAAGAAAATGTGTATTGCTAAACTCCCTCGTGCCTGTATTAGTTTCCAGGGGCTTCTGTGACAAACCACCACCAACGAGGTGGCTTAACACACCAGAAATGTATTCTCTCACGATTCTGGAGGCCAGAGGTCTGAAATCAAGGTGCTGGCAGGGTCGTACTCCTTCTGACACTTGCCTCTTTGTAGCTCCTGGTGGCTCCTGAAAATTCTTGCAGCACTTCCATTTTTGATTCCATCTTCATACGCTGTGTGTGTCTGTGTCTCTTCTCCTTTTCCTGGAAAGACCCTAGTCGTATTGGATTAAGGGCCCACCTACCACAGTACGACCTAGTCGTGGTCTGCATGACCCTGTTTCCAGATATGTGTCAGGCACTAGGGATTAGAATTTTAACATTTTTCTGGGGGGAACACAATCGATAGGAAGGCCTTAGCTCTTTCTTTGTCTGGAATGTTCTTTCTAATTTTGTTCTCTTAAAAAATTACTAGGGGCGGCGCCTGTGGCTCAATCGGCTAAGGCGCCAGCCACATACACCCAAGGTGGCGGGTTGGAATCCCCAGCCCGGGCCCGCCAAACAACAATGATGGCTGCAACCAAAAAATGGCCGGGCGTTGTGTTGGGTGCCTGTGGTCCCAGCTACTTGGGAGGCGGAGGCAGGAGACTCGCTTGAGCCCAGGACTTGGAGGTTGCTATGAGCTGTGATGCCATGGCACTCTACCCAGGGGGATAGCTTGAGGCTCTGTCTCAAAAAAAAAAAAAATTACTAGGGGGTCTAGTTCAAAGTTCATCTTCTTGATTATTTTTCCTGAATGTCCCAGGAGAAATGATATCACCTCTTTGTCTATCTTTATAACATTTCTGCATTTCTATTAGAAAATCTATCACACTGTAGGCAACCTGAGGGCAGAAGCCACCTTATTCATGTGGGAGTAGAGCTCAGTGCCCTAGAATTCCATTTAGACCCCTTCCACAGAGCTGCTCTTCCCTCTGTGGACATTTCCTAGTCTGTAGATATGTAGATTAATGAAAAAGATGAGAAGCTTTAGGGACTCTGCGTTATTTTTCTATTTTAGGAATTTTCTCATTAAGAATTACTATGAATGAACATTTGGGGTCCTCTGTGAAATTCTCCTTTTTGATCGACTGCAATATGTTCAAAATAAAAAATAAAAATAGTCCTTTAATGTAAATAAAGTATAACTGGGCTTCTCAGCCTTGGCACTGTTACTATTTTGGGCTGGGTTATTTTTTGTTGGGCAGGGGGACGTCCTGTGCATTGTAGACTTGTCCTACCCTCTGTTTAATTAGGTGCCAGCAGCACCCTCCTTCTCAGCTGTGACATCCAAAATGTCCCTAGATATTTCTGGGTGTCCCCTGGCATGGTAAAATCACTGCAGTGGAGAATTGCTTTATAACATCATAAGGGAGTTGGAAATCTTAATGTAAAATTCTAAAAGTCATCCAAAATTCTTTATTTTGTTTAATTTTTAATACTTCCTACCCTGAGCCCATTGGCACTATGAGCAGATCCACAACTTGGCTTTTCCCTACTCTGTGTATCTGGGACCTGTGGGTGGCCTCGTTGACACAGGGGAAAAAATTATTGCCCCTGCTTAGTATAAGGACTTAAGCACTTGAGGAAGGTGAAAAAGAAAACCCTTCTCTGATATGCACAGCCAAGCTCACTTCACCCTTGCTGCCCTGGAAGCTTCTAAAGCCCTTGCTGAATCCCCCTCCAGCTCTTTGAGCTAGAAGGGATAAGATTGTGGTTTTAGCAAAAAAATAAAAAAATAAAAAAGACCCAAAACCAGGGCTGGAAGTCATCTGGAGAAGATTTAAAAACAGTATGCGGAAGGGAAAGCTGGAGAAAGGACCCAGCGGTTACCCTGAGCTCTCCAGAACAAGATGAACTTCCTGCAGGGGTTTCCGAACAAAGGAACCAGTCCTCCATCCACCAAGTTGGTGGGAAAGCTGCTCGCATTCACAGGCAGATCAGACAATGACTTTTTGAAGTGTAAGTTCTGTTTTCTGTCTGGAACAAGGGGGAAGGCAGAGCTTTGGAAATGGCCTGCATGGACTCTGCCTGCTTTTCTGAGCTCTCATCTCCCGTTTCAGTTTGAAAGCTGCATCAGCTGGGGTGCTGAGAAGCTCCCCTCCTTTTGGCTGGCTAAGGAGTTGAGAGAATGTTGTGTCTGAGTGGAGACCCTGCCTTGGGTTTTTCACTCCGTGATGTAGGTCCCCCAAATCATGGAATATGCATTTACTGTAATAGGAAGCTATTCCTCTCCTGCTTTAAAACAAATCGAGGTAAATTCACATAACATAAAATGAACCATTTTAATACTTCATTCCCTTTTTGATCAGGCCCTGACCTGCACTCTATCTCTATGGATTGGCCTATTCTAGGCATTTCATATGAACAGAATCATATAATACGTGACCTTTTGTATCTGGCTTCTTACATGTAGCACAATTTTTGAATTGTATGCTGTACCACGTGTCAAATCTTTGTTCTTTTTAATGGCTGAATAATATTTCATTGTATGGATAGACTGGATTCTGTTTATCCATCCATCTGTTGATGGGCATGTGGGTGGTCGCCACCTTTTGGCTTTCGGGAATGGGGCTGCTGCAAACGTTCCTATCTCTCATGTTTTGTTTTGGGTACAGCAGTGTGATTATAGCTCACTGCAGCCTCAAACTCCTGGGCTCAAGTGATCCTCCTGCCTCAGACTCCCAGTGTCTGGGACTACAGTCACGTGCCACCATGTCCAGATCAGTTTTTAATTTTTTTTTTTTTTTTGAGACGGAGCCTCAAGCTATCCGCCTGGGTAGAGTGCCATTGCATCACAGCTCATAGCAACCTCCAACTCCTGGGCTCAAGTGAGTCTCCTGCCTCCGCCTCCCAAGTAGCTGGGACCACAGGTACCCGCCACAACGCCTGGCCATTTTTTGGTTGCAGCCATCATTGTTGTTTGGCGGGCCCGGGCTGGAGATTCGAACCCGCCACCTTAGGTGTACATGGCTGGTGCCTTAGCTGATTAAGCCACAGGCGCTGAGCCAGTTTTTAATTTTTTGAAGATAGATACAGGATGTTGCTGTGTTTCCCAGGTTGGTCTCTAACTCCTGGCCTCAAGTGATCCTCCCACCCTGGCCTCCCAAAGTGCTGGGATTGCAGGCACAAACTTTCAGCCTCCAGCTTGTGTCCTAACTTCTTAGCCTGACACCCGTCATGAGGCCCCTACCCCTCCCCTCTGATTCCCACACGTGCCTTCTGATGGCCCTGTCACATGTAACTACTTATAGTTCCTGGAATTGGAGCAGACATGCTCCAGCTTCCGAGTCTCTGCATAGGGGTGTCCCTGGCTTGGGATGCTTTCTCTGTCTCTTTTCACCTCCTACCTCTTACTTGTCCTTAAAGATTGAGATGAAATGTCCCCTTTACTGAGAGACTTTCCCCAAACAGCGTGACTCATTTCCCAACTCAGTGCCAGGCTGACTTCGAGGTGGGGTGGGGGAGGGGAAGACAGGTGAGATCACAGGCAGAACATGAGACAAGGGACAGGCCCAGGGACCTGGCATTTGTACAACCCAACACTCCTCAACAACAGGGAGTGGAGGGCACTGAGCTGTGAATGGTGTTGGGGTGTCAGGGACAGTGGCTTTCTGATCTCAGTGGGACAGGATGGTAAATGCATTCCCGTCTGCTGGCTCCCATTGCATTCCAGAAGCTCTTTCTGCCCATCTCCTTAACAGCTCTTACTGTGTCCTGTGTCACAGTCTGTTAATTCCCCTGTCCCCTGTAGTAGACACAGAGCACCTTGAGAGGAGGACCCTGTTTTATCATTTTTGTACACCAGCACCCACTTGAGGGCTCTGAACATATAAAATGAACCCTGGGGAGCAAAGAGGCTGGATTAAATTCCTAAGAGTTATGACATTACATACAATTATTAGTAATATTACTTGTTCTATTACTAGAATTTACTTATATCAAAATAAATATATAGCCTTTGGGTTACTAAAAATTGAAAATAGGTACACTTTCTAAGGACATCAGGCTCACTTTTGTTAATTGAGCCTAAGAGATTGAGTCTTTTGAGTTTTGTTTTGTTTTTAATAGCTTTATTGAGGGCAGTGCCTGTGGCTCAGTAGGTAGGGTGTCGTCCCCATATACTGAGGGTGGCGAGTTCGAACCCAGCCTCAGTCAAACTGCAACAAAAAAATAGCCAGACATTGTGTGCCTGTAGTCCCAGCTACCTGGGAGGATGAGGCAAGAGAATTGCCTAAGCCCAAGAGCTGGCAGTTGCTGTGAGCTGTGATGCCACAGAAGTTGCTGTGAGCTGTGATTCCACAGCACTCTACTGATAGCAACAAAGTGAGACTCTGTCTCTTAAAAAAAAAAAAAAAACTTGGGTGGTGCCTATGGCTCAAAGGAGTAGGGCACTGGCCCCATGTACCGGAGGTGGTGGTTTTTTTTTTGAGACAGAGCCTCAAGCTGTCCCTCTGGGTAGAGTGCCATGGCATCACAGTTCACAGCAACCTCCAACGCCCGGGCTCAAGCGACTGTCCTGCCTCTGCCTCCCAAGTAGCTATGCCCACAGGCACCTGCCACAACGCCCGGCTATTTTTTGGTTGCAGCCATCATTGTTGTTTGGCAGGCCCAGGCTGGATTAGAACCCACTATCTTAGGTGTATGTGGCTGGCGCCTTAGCCACTTGAGCCACAGGCGCCGAGCCTATTATTTTTTTTTTTTTTAAGGAGCTTTATAATGAGAATATACACTACTTAGGAATTTTTAGTTTTTTATCCTTAACTTTTTATAGTAAAAATTTTCAAACGAAACAGAAAAACACCTTCCACCTAAATTAACAATTGATAATGCTGGCTCAGCGCCTGTGGCTCAATCGGATAAGGCGCCAGCCACGTACACCTAAGGTGGCGGGTTTGAATCCCCGGCCCGGCCGCCAAGCAACAATAATGGCTGCAACCCAAAAATGGCCGGACGTTGTGGCGGGCGCCTGTGGTCCCAGCTACTTGGGAGGCAGAGGCAGGAGACTGGCTTGAGCCCAGGAGTTGGAGGTTGCTATGAGCTGTGATGCCATGGCACTCTACCCAGGGGGATTGCTTGAGGCTCCATCTCAAAAAAATAAGAAATTA